>ML387464.1:15573-46964 GCA_005239525.1 Nicotiana knightiana | reverse complement strand
GTGCCATGTTTATATTTATTATGCACGAGGGGACATTCCGTGCCATGTTTATATTGATTATGCACGAGGGGACATTCTGTGCCATGTTTATATTTATTATGCACGCGGGGACATTCCGTTCCATGTTTATATTTATTATGCACGAGGGGACATTCCGTGCCATGTTTATATTTATTATGCACGAGGGGACATTCTGTGCCATGTTTATATTTAGTATGCACAAGGGGGACATTCCGTGCCATGTTTATATTTATTATGCACGAAGGGACATTCCGTGCCATGCTTTATATTATTATTATGCACGAGGGGACATGCCGTGCCGCATCTTTCACTGTTTAATCCGTATTGTCATTTCCCATTGTTATTTTAAGATATTTCAGACTTTTGTTTTTGTTTCTGTCATTTTAGTATTTGCTATCTCTTACCCCCATTATGTTCTCCCCGTAGCTGTATTCTTGTTTAGTTTCTGCTATACTATTGAACTGCACAGGTACACTTTGTTCTCGTGTCTTAGCCTCGTCACTACTTCGTCGAGGCTAGGCTCGGCACTTACTCAGTACATGGGGTCGGTTGTACTAATGCTACACCTGCACTTCTTTATGTTGTGCAGATTACGCAGCCGGACCCGGAGGACATCATTAGTGGGAGTGTCTTCCAGCTTATCATAGAGGCTTCAAGGTATACCCGTTGGCGTTCGTGGGCCTTGGAATCTCTTCCATCCCTTTTGTCTTCGATTCTGTCTTATTTTTCCTCTAGCTTCAGAGGTAGACATGTATTTCCTTCCAGACTTGTATTTAGCACTCTTATAGACAGTTCGTGAGTTTGTGACTCCAGGTTTTGGGAAATTTACGCGTTGTTATATTATGTTGTCTTTATTTAGCTTGAAACCATATTTATTTCCGCTGTTAAATTGTGAACCGTTTAGTTTATCCTATTAAATTGATATTAATATGCTAGTTTATCTATACACGTTGGCTTGTCTAGCGGGTTCAATGTTAGACGCCATCACGGCCCGATGGTGGGATTTCGGGGCGTGACATCTGTGCCCCTATATTTGAACACCAGTACACAAACCCCAAAACTTCTTCTACAGTGAAGTAGACACTTATGAAGTGCCGCACCCGCAACCCAAAATTACGCAGGTGCGACTACACCAGTCTTTAGCAAGCATAAAAAATCCTCCAAGCCCAAAATGAATTCGGATTCAATTTGAATCACACCCGAGGCCGCCGAAACCCTGTTCGGACATACCATCAAGTCCCAAAACATAACACCAACCTACTCGAGGCCTTATATCATATCAAACTAAATCAAATCAATGAATCGCACCCCAATTCAAGTCTGTGGAAACAATGAACATTCAACTTCTAAAACTAACACTGAATCATATCAAACCAACTCCGAATGAGCTCAAATTTTGCATGGAAGTCCAAATGGCATAACGGACCTATAAAAACTCCCAAAATCACAATTCAATCACAATATCAATAATGTCAACCCTCGATCAAACCTATCAACCTTCCAACTTTACAACTTTCATCTAAAAGCACAAACTCAACCTTTGAACCTCCATATCAACATCCGGACATACGCCTAAGTCCCAAATCACCATACGAAGCTTTTAGAACCATCAAAAATCCTTTTCCGAAGTCTTTTACATAAAAGTCAAACTCTGATCAAGTCTTTCAACTTAAGCTTCTAACTTCGGAACTAAGTGTCCTAATTCACTCTGAAACTCACCAAAAACCAAACCGACCATAATGGGAAGTGGCATAACCATAAATGAACATAGAAGAAATGATAAATAGGGGAACATGTCTATAATACATAGAAAGATAGGCCAGGTCGTTACATTCTTCCCCCTTAAAATAAACGTTTATCCTCGAACGATTATAGAGACATACCTGAAGTGCTGAAAAAGTGAGGATAACAGCTACGCATATCATGCTCGATCTCCTGAGTTTCCTCCTTGACTGGTTGACCCCACCATTGAACCTTCACTGAAACAATTTTCTTTGACCTGAACTTTCAGACCTGCTTGCCTAAGATAGCCACCAGCTCCTCAACATACGTCAAATCATTGTCCAATTGGACTAAGCTAAAATCTAGCACATGGGACATATCAATATAATACTTATGGAGCTTCATAAGCAATATCATCTCCAAGATTATTAGTACAAGATTGACTCCAATTATTCCCAGAATAATCTCAGCCAATCAGACATGCTTTATTAAAGAGAGAAACATTTCCGAAAATATCATGCTTGCACAGGAAAATGTCCATGTCATCAAAAATCCTAACATTGGGACCAACATTTTTATTTAATTAAACTTGGCCAAATCCTAGGATAAAGTCTCACGGAGCTTCACATGTATCATGCTAAGAAAAATGGGATTCTGTGAAAGAATCATTGACATTATCTGGAGAACTATGTCCAATAATTGGTATTCAGTCATGGTTAATGGAACTAGATGTGGCTTCTTTCAATCTATTAGAGGTCTAAAGCAAGGAGATCCACTGGCTCCTTCTTTGTTCATTATTGGAGCTGAACTGCTTTTTAGAATGCTCAATAACCTCAACCATGATCAACTTTTTAATGGCTTGTATATGCAAAGGAGAGGACCACATATTAATCATCTCAGTTTTGCGGATGACATTATCACATTTACCTTAAGATGCAGAGTATCACTTCAAAAAATCATGAAGATCTTGAGCAGCTATGAAAATAGTTTAAGACAAAAAATCAACAAGGATAAGAGTGATTTCATGACCTCACCTGAAGCTTTTTAGTCTGCTATCAGAAGGATTAGAGCATAAATAAGTTTTTCTAGGAGGGAATCTCATCTAACTTACTCGTGATACATTTTGTATATTGGTCGGAAGAGGATCATTAACTACAATGATCTCACAGCTAAGATTGTAGGTCGAACTAAAGGCTGGCATGGAAAAATCTTATCATATGGTGACGAGGCTACATTGATAAACATGTGTTGCAATCAATACCAATCCACCTCTTGTCTGTAGATTCTCTTCCAACTTTTATAAAGCAGATTGAGAAATTTGTAACAAACGTCTTTTGGATTCTGGAAAAGGACAAATTGAAATATTATTGGGCTTCTTGGCAGAAACTGGCCTATCAATTGAAAGAGGGTGGTCTTATATTCAGAACAATTGAGGATGTTTGCAAATAAATGGAGCTCAAACAATGGTGGAACCTCAACACTTCTCTATCTCTGTGGAGAAATTTCCTTAGAGCCAAGTACTGTCAATGGTCCAATCCCATATCAAAATAATGGGACTCTAGTCAGCCACAAGCATGGAAGAAGATGATGATTAACAAAAAGGAAGTTGAGCAAGTTATTTAATGGAGACTTCACTCGGGAAATAGTCTTTTGTGGTGGGATAATTTGTTAGGAACATGGCCTTTGGTAGACCATAGAATTGGTAGACGCAAGCCTGATAACACTCCTATTTCCTATTTCTGGAGTGATGGTCAATGGGATCTTCAAAAGCTAAATGAAAATTCCCCATACCACAACATCCAGGAAATCATTCAGACCCCTATTCATTACCAACCTCATATCTTAGATGAAGCCATTTCGACACCAATTGTTAATGGTAAATTCTCTCTTCCTCTATTTGGGAACTCATAATAATGAGGAAGCAATCTAACTTCTCCAACATAATGACCTGGAATAAATACCTTTTAAATGGTCCTTCTGCCTGTGGAGAACTCTTAGAAACAAATTGCCAACTGATGACAAGGTGCTTTTGTTTAGCAACACTAATTTATCCAAATGTATCTGTTGCACCAGACCTGCAAATGAAACTGTGAATCATATATTTAACAGAGGTTCTTTTGCAAGCTATGTTTGGAAGAAATATGGTGGCATAACAGTAATACAAACTGACAACAAGCCTCTCAAGTTTCTCTTGATGATCTGGTGGATGCAAAAAAGTCATAATGAAGTCCAAAAATTAATCCTTCACACCATGCCTATTATTATCTGCTGGAACCTTTGGAAGAACAGATGTAGTGCAAAAGTATGGATGAAAGGCATCATCCATGGACATAGTCTTGTTCTCTATTAACTGATATGTTTCAATGTTGCTGAGGACTTGTTTCCTTTATATCTCCTAACCTTTAAACTAGAATGAACTATATCCAATAGTGGAACAGATCAAGCACCACACGTGTGTCATTTAAGTAATCTGGCAAAGACCTGAAGCAAACTTTGTAAAGGTCAATAGTGATGGGAGTGCTTTAAGTAATCCAAGCAGAATAGGGGTAGGGGTCATCATCAAAGATCATACTAGTGAGTTTTGCTACACCCTATGGGGAAGGTACTAACAATCTTTTTGAAGTATACGGAGCCATCATAGGAGTGCAATGGTGTTCGAGCAATGGATTTCACAAAGTCCACCATGAGGCAGGCTCATCTCTTCTTATCCAATGGTTGTACACTGAAAATGAATACCCCTGGACTTTATAGATGAAAATGTAGAAACATAAGGAACTCCGTTCACAATGCGAGGAATTCAGATCCTCGCATGTGTATAGAGAAGATAATTTCCCAGCTGATTCCTTATCCAAGTTAAGCCATGAGCAGTTAGCAGTGAAACATTTCCACTTCCCATCACCTCTACCTAACCACATCGGAGGTCAGATCTTACAAGATTCCATCAACACTTCAACTTTCAGACGCAAGAGAACAATCAGAATTAGCCTCCTCTTCCTCTCATGGTTATGGTTAACATAAATTGTTGTAGGGGAGATGATCTATTTTTCCAATTCATTTTCCTCATTCTAACAACCCAAATGAAAATCCCACACAAAGTGTCTAAATACAACATCAAAATCAAATAAACACAAAATCACCTACCTCAAATGTAGTAGGAGGAGATTTGGTGAGTTATTTGGCACTAACTTGATTTTCTTTTTAGAAGGTTTCTTAAATAATGGTACACACAAGTCATTGGCAACCCCTCAGTGTGTGGCATTAGCATCTCTGATGATCAT
Source organism: Nicotiana knightiana (assembly GCA_005239525.1). Classification (NCBI taxonomy): domain Eukaryota; kingdom Viridiplantae; phylum Streptophyta; class Magnoliopsida; order Solanales; family Solanaceae; genus Nicotiana; species Nicotiana knightiana. The sequence continues at coordinate 41,943 of ML387464.1, read as the reverse complement.
CCTACTTGAGGGCATGTTAATGGGTTATTGTGAATCACTATCAGTTTGAAGCCTCAAGATCCAAATCATAACCACAGACCAACAACTATTCAAACTCATTTCCAGTGCCTACAACCTCCATCACAATTCAAAATAACCTTCAATCCCTAAATCACCACTCCATATTCTGACCAACACTCTGCTTCAGTTCCCATATGAACTAGACAACAAAGAACGTTTGGTACATCTTCAGGAAAGTGAACAACAACCATCTAGATTCTCTTATCCTGCAATATTGCTCCATTGATTGCATATCCAAAGTCAATCAAAGGAGGCAGAACAATGGTGCACTCTTATTACTAACCCACTTGTTCTTTTTTGTAGGTAAATTGGATAATTCTAGAAGGGTTCGGCACAAATTGGCGAAAGTTAGAAATTTGAAGGTTTGGAATGTTCTTAAGTTTGACTTGGATTCTACTTTGATGAAAGTTTGTTCGGATTGTGGTTCTAGGAGTTTGGAACTTGTGTGCAAAATTTGAGCTCATTCCGTGTTGATTTGATATGTTTCGACACGAGTTTTTGAAGTTGAAAGATTCAAAGTTCATTAAGTTTGATTTGAGGAGCCATTTGTGGTTTTGATGTTGTTATACGTGATTTAAGGCCTTGTGTGCAAAATTTGAGCTCATTCCGTGTTGATTTGATATGTTTCGACACGAGTTTTTGAAGTTGAAAGATTCAAAGTTCATTAAGTTTGATTTGAGGAGCCATTTGTGGTTTTGATGTTGTTATACGTGATTTAAGGCCTCGAGTAGGTTGGTGTTATGTTATGAGACTTGTTGGAATGTTCGGACGTGGTCCCAAGGGGCTCGGGCGTGTTTCAGATCGATTTCAGACCATTTCTTCTTCATATTGAATTGTTGGTTTATGCTGAAGTCTAGTGCACCAATGTCTTCTTCGCGACCGCGGATTAGGAGATGTGATCGCGTAGGGGAATGATTTGTGCTGGGCAGTATCTTAATCGTGATCACAATGTGATGGATGTGATCTCTATCTTGGTGAAAATATTATACGCGTTCACACAATAGAGGTTGCGTTCGCATAGTATTGAGACTGGGCAGGTGGGAACTAGAATATCTTCAATGTGTTTACATAAGAGGTGATGCATTCTCAAAGTGTGGGAGCCTGTGTACTTCGCGTTCAAATGGTTTAATTCGTGATTGCGATGAGTATTTGTGGAGGCAGTGTTTTTTGTTCATCGCGATCGCGAAGGTTTGTACGCTATCGCATAATGTATTTCTTGGGCACTGTATTTTCCTTCTTCACAACATGACGGTATTCCGCGATCGCGGTTCATTAATTCGTCCAATGAATATAAAGTACTCTATTTCAGATATTTTAGCCATTTTATTATATTTGGAGGTATGGAGCTTGGGTTAAAGCGATTTTTGGCTGATTTTCCCCATATGGATTGGGGTAAGTGTTCTCTACTCAGTTTTGATTTTATTTCATGAATTGATTCTCATTTTTTGGCATTTGGTTGATGAATTCAAAAGAGAAATTGGGGGTGGGGGGTTGCCTAAGGTTTCATAGAGCAAATGTTTGAGTTTTGAACATCGATTCAGAGTCTTGAGTGAAACTAGTATGGTTGGACTCGTAATCAAATGGGTTGTCAGATTTTGTATGTTTTGTCAGGTTGTGAGGTGCGGGCCTGGGTTAAAATTTTAGGATAACTTTGGGCTTTTGATTAGAAATTCAACCTTTATCGATTGGGTGTATTTCCTTTGGCATTATTTAATGTTCTTGAGTTGCTTTTTGCTAATTTTGAGTCGTTCGGAGGTCGGTATGCGCAGGATGACATTTTTGGAGCGTTGTTTGGCTTTCTCGGGTATGAACCCCTGAATATACGTGTTATGTGTTGGTGTTGAGGTGACACACATGCTAGTTGACGGGTGTGTGGGCGTGCACCGTGTGAATTGTGACTCGGTTGTTTTTGTGATACTGTGTAGTTATCTAATCTTGTTTTCTATTTATGAAATTTCTACGTGCTAGAGTAATTGAGCTGTGATCTATGTCAAAAACCATGTCTAGGCTATATCTTTATACTGTTGGCACCCACTGAGGTCGTTTGTGATGTTGAGTTATTTTCTTACATTGCAATTACCTACTCATTCATACGCATTCATTTGCATATTATATCTCAGTCTTTGTTACCATTTATATATCACATCATTATTTTTGCGCTGATTTTTATGAAATTGTATGCCCGAAAGACTGGAGAGATTGATGAATGAGTGAGGTCGAGGGCGTGATTGTGAGGATGTTTATGGGATTAGGCTGCACGCCGCAGCGGGCCTTATTGAAACATGCCATGATTGTCTTGTAGAGATTGGGCTAGTCCTGCACCTCCAGAGTCTGCACACCCACAGTGAGCGCAATTGCTACTGATTTTTGGGTTGGATCTACCTTGTATAGTATTAAGGGCGAGTGTCGAGTGTGAGTGTCGAGTGCGGGTGCCGAGTGACTGTGATGACTGAGTGGTTGTGAGGACTGAGTGACTGTGAGGATTGAGTGATTGGGAGGAAAAAATGCATTGATACAGTGAGAGTATGCATATGATTTTATCACTGCATTATATGACCGTTGTCATGCATACATTGGCATGTAGGCATAGAGATGTACTTTCCTCGTGCCATCTGATAATGAGACTACTTAACTGTTGTTGAATGTTTTTGGGAAAATCACATATTTTTGACTTGTAGCATGCCTATTTGCTCGTAACTGTGAATAACCTGAGCTTCATATCTTTGAGTTATTTCTTGTACTACTTTATTATATTGTTACGAGTTGTTTTTGGATATTGGTGTTGGACTTTGACCTTTGTCCAAGTTTGTCACTGCTTTCAACCTAAGGTTAAGTTTGTTACTTATTGAGTATATGGGGTCGGTTGTACTCATACTACAGTTCTGCACCTTGCGTGTAGATTTTGGATGTTGATGTTGATGTGTATAGCGGGAGCTGGATTTGAAGACGTACTCGTGTTCCGATCATAACAGCCTCTTGATCTATGTAGCTTTAAAATTTTTATATGTTCATGTATATTTCAGGCATATGATGTATTTATTTCATACCTGTTTTATAAACTCTAAATTTTAGAAGCTCATGATTTTTACTACAAGTCCTTGGAATTTTGTATAAAAACTCAGTTATTTCATCATTTATTTCTCATTAAATCTCATTGAATTGGGTTGTTATTAATTGGCTTACTTAGCGGGTTGGGTTAGGTGCCAACACGACTAGTTGCATTTCAGGTCGTGACAATAGTTGACCTATGCTACTTTTGGTTTTGGGGACCAACTGTCAATCCAATAATGAATTGGTAGATGGTACCATCCTATAGGTCTAACTCATCTTATTATACTAGATAAATTTGGTTGTTTTTGACAACTATTTGGTTATCCATCATAGTATTGGGGGTAAGGTTTATGTCCTCCTTCACTGATGTAATCTTTTTGTTTTATGATTATAAGCTAACCCTAGGTGCAACACCTAGTGGATTTAAGATAATAATAATAATAATAATAATAATAATAATAATAATAATAATAATAATAATAATAATAATAATAATAATTCTGGAGCACATAAACATGAACACTGGGTGAACTGCTGATAAGCTAGCTGGCAATGTAAGTTTGTAGGCCACCTCCCCCACTCTCTCAAGGATCTTGAAATGACAAAAATAACTAGGGCTCAACTTTCCTTTCTTCACGAACCTCATCACACCCTTCATGGGTAAAACCTGCAGCAAAACCCTCTCTTTCACTATAAGTGCTACATTACAAACCTTTCGATCAACATAACTCTTCTTCCTAGATTGTGTTGTACAAAGCCAATCCTATATCAACTTGACTTTTACCAAGGCATACCGAACAAAATCGGTGTCCAATAACCTAGCCGCTCCCAACAAGAACTGTTCCCATGAACCCCCAAAATACATAACATAGGCACGTAGCATATCCTATAAGATTTGAGTGGTGCACTCAGACTGCCCACCTATCTGGGGTGAAATGTTTTACTCAACCCAACCCGTGTGCCTAACTCACGACAACTCTCCAAAAATATGATGTGAATTGCGTGCCTCAATCGAAATAATAGACACTAGCACACTGTGGAGATGAACAATCTTACGAAAACATATCTAAGCCAGCTGCTCTGAATAGTAGGTAGTCACAACCAGAATGAAAGGTGCAGACTTGGTTAGCCTATCAAAAATAACCCACATTGCGTCAAATTTCTTCAAAGTCCGTGGAAGCCCAACAATGAAATCCATGGTAACATTCTCCCATTTCCACTAGAAAATCTCAAGTCTCTAAAGCAAACTGCTCGATATCTGATGCCCGTATTTCACCTGCTGACAGGTCCATCACCAAGCCACATACTCCACTATATCTTTCTTCATTCTCCTATACTGTGGTATCGGAGGCAGCCCATCCTTTTGGAGGGAGGAACAATTTACTAAATATGTCTAAGTCATTTCCATCATCCTCTTCCCATGCCAAAATGAATGTCCCCTACTCTATATAAAACCTCGTCCGACAAATACGACTACCTATATGAAGTAGATATCCTACCCAGCGAACAGTATGTCATCTCCACTAAATGCCCCCTCATAAACCCCACCCAACCTTTTTCCAGAAAATCATTTGCACCATGGTCCGAAAGTCGTTCCTTAGTCCAACACAGACTAAAGGAGTCAAAGAATATGTTGTTGCCTCAAAAAATTGACCAACATCCTATTCTTTCCCCTCTAGAGGAACAATTTATCACCCTTTAATTCCCAGATGGTTTTCCTAGACAATGGAGAAATCGTAGTTTTACCCATATCTATTTTGGTGCTATCTTAAGTGCTTTAACATATCACGGAATAAAAGGTTGGCATGTTGTTGCTCGACTCCCTCTTCTAGATATAAGATACTATGAGTACCAACATGCCAATTTGGGTATGATAGAAGTTACCTTGAATGTTGGGACTATCTTCATAACTATCTTTCCGAATTTCAACATGTTCGTTCATGACCCATACCTAACCGAAGCATTAAAAATCCGAGTTCAAATCAAGGGATCCCCACAAGCCAAAGATTCTATCCAAGCCACTCGTCATCACCAAATGGTGTGGCGGGTCAAAAAGCATGCCATGGATCTCTACCTTCCCATAGGAGAAAATGATTTTCTCTTGAATATTGTTGCTATCAAAGGAAACACCATGTGAACCCAAATACCCAGACAAATCCTCAGAGATGAGCTCGTCAAAATTCTTTCTGATTCATAGATCACAAATTATGAAAAGTTAAGGGAACTAGAGGAATCTCTGCAATCTAGTGAGCCAACTTTTACCAAAAGAAATGACAAAACTATTTCCATAAGCTTTGACCATTTCCATCTCAAAAAACACAATAAAACTATCTTTTCTTGCCAAATGATCCAACAAAAAGATATAGACCCTGACCCTGAAAGTTAACCTTTCTAGAATATACAAACTATGGAAGAACATGATTGGTGTCAACATTTCGACAAAGAGGGCAAAACAGTTTGGTGGTTCAAAAGCCCATTTATGGGACACTACCCTTGGGATCTCGGTTGCGACTGCCAAGACAGGTTGGAAGATCTAATTGGAGAAGATGATGAATACCACCTGCATCATTGGGAAAGATTTGGCCTCAACGAGACAAAACCAATATCCAAGAAAAAGGGGAAAATCACTGAAAAGCAATTTCGAGCCAAACATGAAAATAAAAATCCTTCGGTTGGCTCATTAAGCCGTTTAGGTAAATCTGAATTTCTTGTCAGTTACAAACCCCAGGAATGGCCAAGATTACAAGAAAAATTCATTCCAAGCTGGGAAAATAGTGACCATACCCAAACCCAAACCACGCTCAGCTTATACCCTAGAATCCAAAAATCTACCTGAACCTAAGACTTCACCTGCTCAAAAAACCCCCAAAGCCTACACAACCACATATATATTTATGCTAAGTCCTTCAATCTCCATTCATACCCAATATTTTCCTTCACTTCAACCTTTTGAAAAGATGGTATAAGCCATGCTCCAAAAATCCCCAATTAGTGCTACCTACTGGAGAAAAGACACCCAACGAGTGATATAGAGGTAACAATGAACTAGAAATCAAAAAATTTCATGCGCCAAAACAAAGTGCTAAACAAAATTAGAAACACCATCAAGAACGTGGCCCATACACAAATCAAAATGATGAGTAAAGTAGAAACAATTGAGAAAAAGGTGGAGAAGACATCATTTCACTATGCAGGACTAGTAAAAGCCCTGGAACTAAGGTTGGCAAATTTACAATAAGAGATTTGTCCTCCAGGAACTTCACTTTTCCAATTCTTCCAACAACAACAAAAGGAGACAATTTCCATTAGAGAACAAAATTCAACTTTTGAGAAATTACCACTTTGAGTCACAAAAAACCCCACTTTTCCCTTCCACATATACTTTCTACCCCATGTCTCCACAAGCATATTCCCCACCAAAATTGGACTATGCCTTTTCTACTTTTCCTACTACTTCACAGAATCCTATCTATTTCACCTAACCCTTGAAAGAAGAACCTGAGTTTGATATTGCGAAAATGGTTTGGGAAAGGAAAGATGCTCATGCAGCCCGAAAACAAACCAAGAAAAAGACGAAATCAGGGAGAAAGTTCAAAAGGGTCCAACCCCAAAAATCTAATGATTTCTGATCAGAAGGCTCTAGACCTCTATGTATCCCAGCTAAGAAACATATCAGAAGGATATACCACATGGTCGGAATCTATAAATTCATAAGACGATGATAAAATGGAAGATAGCTCTCAAAGCGATGAATCCACACAAAACTCCTCGAAGAAGACGATCCCCCAATATTTGTGAACCAGCCAAGAGACCCTGAAATATCTGAAGTTAGTGAGGATCAAGAAGGGATGACATATGAACCAATCACAGAAAGAAGACATGAGACCATAACATCAAAACCAGTTGGAACTGGCGTCCACACTTTAACTTTAGATGGCATCAAGGTTTCAAAATGGCCGTAAAGGATCCAAGACTTCTATACCTTAATGGTGACCAAGAATTTGGTGGAACGAGAAAAATATATCATCCATTCGGAGCTCACTTCACGATTCTCAAGAAACCTCAAAGATTGGTGGAACTCACTTGGGATTCAAGACAAAAATAATTTTCATACTTCCCGGGACATTGCCTTTAACATCAGAATCCTACATCGAGTTTTCTGTGGAGATACTGGCCAATGACAAGAAAATATTAGGAGACAACACTTCGAGATGAAGTGTGTGTCATTCGACAGAAACGACATTCATAAGAACTTTCAAAAAATGGCGAAGGTATACTTTGAGATCGGCGGAGACATCACCCTGAAGAAAGCCTTTGTATCTTCCCTTCCAAAGTTGTTGGCAAGCCGAACCATGACTATCATAGAAGAAAAATTTCAATCGATAACAATCCCATAGGTCGTCTATATCAGGCAAGCTATTTTCGCCGCATTGGATGACATTTGTATGAATCGATCTTCCCTAAAACAAATTATCCAACACAATCCAGTGCTTGACAAACATGCCACAAGTATGATGTGATCATCGGATCAAGATGTTCCTACCACACATCAAGGCGACAAAGAGGATTCAAGAAGTTTAGATGGCCAAGAACTCCACATGGGAAATCAAGGTCCAGGATGCGCACACAATATTTCAGATGAAGGAGGCCAAGAAATTTTCATAAACAAGAACAAATGATTTATTTGCCATAATTCGAGTGAGATTGTCATGGCGCAAAAGCAGATATGGAAGATTGGACATTCCGCAAGAAATTGTCCCCGATCAATCAGAACTTTCAAACACCTTGAAGAGATTGAAGATTACATTGGCATACATCTCGGAAAAGACGAGGACCTCGAGTCCATATTCTCTATCGATGATGAACCCACTAAAGAAACATTATTGTCTCTTGATATATATATGAATATCATGGTAATGACTACTACAAAATTTTAGAACTGGTGGCCAATGCCCGAGAGGAGATCAATGCTCTTACAGTCATCCCTAAGTGGAACTCCAGGTTTATTCATCCAAATGGGATAAACCAACTAGAGTCATCGCATTCATTGACAGTAGAGCTGCTTGTTCACTCATGAACCCTGTTGTTCTCCCTGAAGATCAGTGAGTGCGGCACTTTAAGGATTCCAACACTGCATCAAATGGAATCCTGACTACCACCGTCATCACAAATCACCCGGTCACATTTGAGTTGTTTCTAGGATTGAAGTATAGAACCAAGCTGGTAAGCCCTAATGTACCAGGAAAAGATCTTATTGTTGGATTTGACATTTTCAGACAACTAAAAGATCAACTCCAGATCAGGGCTTATGGGATAACCTTTACGAAGCATTTCAAACCTTATTCTAAAATTCCAAGGCTATTCCAAATCACTAGCAACAAACAAATCAAAGAGATTGAACAAAATCCCATTGAGCATTTATGTGTTGAATCATACAAAGATTTTATGAAGAAAGGGAAAACCCGTTATGGAAGAACGAAGAGTCTTTTATCAAGCTCCCTTTCTCGAAGAATGAATCTAGATCATCTTCATATTGTAAAGAAAGAATGCAAAGAACTCTTAGAATTTGATCTAATAGAGCCATCAAATTTACAATGGGCATGCGAGGCATTTTATGTCAACAAAAGAACTCAGGTTAGTTATTAACTACCAGCCACTTAACCATTTCCTCCAAGATGATAATTTCCCTATTCCAAATAAACTCACTCTTTTCTCTCACTTAGCCAAGGCCAAATATTTTTCCAAGTTTGATTTTCCCCGATCATCACTTCCAATGAAAAGTCATGCCCTTCGGATTAAAAAATGCACCCTTTTTGTTCCAATAAGCGATGATAAAAATATTCCAGCCCATCATACACACCTCTTTAGTTTACATTCATGACATTTTATTATTTAGTAATATATTGGAGGAACATGTCGAACTGCTTCATCAATTTGCGGAATTTGTAATACTGTACGGGATCATGCTTTCAAAAAAAGTTGGTTCTTGCTCAAAAAGAGATTGATTTTCTCCGAATACATTTTGTCCAAGGTACATACACCAGGACCACATATATGTCAGGAACTGCTCCAATTTGTTGATACCAGCCTAACAACAAAGCAGATCAAACAGCTATTGGGTGTAGTAAATTATGTAAGAGATTTCATCCCAAATATCTCTATACACATTTCTCCGCTCACGAAGATGCTCAATAAAAATGCTCTGTCATGGGGAAAAGAACAAGATGATGCAGTCATGGAAATAAAGGAGATATCTGAAGAGGTCAAGTCCCTCTACATCTCTTCAGAAGGTAAAAAGATACTGCAAACTGATGCCAGCAATGAATACTGGAGTGCTGTTCTATTTGAAGAAAAAGATGGTCAAAAGAAAGTATGCGGATATGCTAGAGGAAAGTTCAAATATGCCGAGCAAAATTATCACTCCACTTTCAAGGAAATTCTTGTAGTGAAGAATGGAATCAAGATATTCAATTTTTTTCCGATTCATACAGAATTTCTGATATAATTTCTGATATAAGTGGTTATGAAAGCCTTCCCAAAAATGATCAGATAAATGCAAAAAATATTCTCAATCCTCAGATTCTCATATGGGCCTAATGGTTCTCTTCATACAAGTTTTAAGTCAAGCACCCGAAAGGAAAGGAAAATATTCTTGCAGATTTTCTGTCAGGACCGAAATAATTCTCAAAGAGATTTTACCCGACAAAGATGAAGTCAAAACAAAAGCTAATCAGCCACATCTTTATGTATTCAAATGTACCGGAATGAGTTCATTGAATCCAACGGATCATCCACCAGAGTTGTTCAAATATCTTGTATCCTTTTGACCCATCAATTATAATAGAAAGACGAACTTATATGAACTCCAGGTTTTCTGGCAACATGAAAGTTCTATTCTAAAGCCTTATGGGGTCCATCCAGAATATACATTCTGCCACATATTCATAGCACAAGGCAGCGATTTTCCACAAGAACTATTATGGTTCTTCTGGTTCCTATGCCATCAGTATTATATTTTCATGGAAGTCAAGTGCAACGTCTTCAAGGATTATGAGAACATTGAACGTGCTCTTGAAGTATTTATATTATGGTTCAAGCCTCGAAGATACTGGATAAAATGCTTGAATGATTCTACAAAGTAAAGGTATTCATGTTCCATAGGCCAGTGAAGATTATTAATGGAAAAGTCTAGGCGCAAGCAGAAGTATCATTGTAGTGAAAATTTCCCGTGTACTTTTTATCCATGGAAGAAGAGTATAGTGAAGCACAATGAGTTATCTTCCAGCAAAATAGGTGCATCCCGAGAGATATATGGCCAAAAGATTGGGCAAGCTGGAATTATACCAGCACTCATCCTCATTGAGAAAGGGTCCGAGAAGCAGCAAAGGAAAATCAAACCTCGTACAAAGTTATCCGAGAAAAGATCACCCAAGACATCTCCAGATTAAGGTTGCATATTACATCTCTCGATCCAAAGGAGAAGGAACACAACAAAGAAGGACTGTCAAAATCCAGGCGTTACTACATAAAATCTTTGAAAAGATTCCTAGAAGACAAACCAAGAAAATCATTGGAATATAATTATATAAATCCCTGCTAATCCCGCCATAATCTAACATTACCTACCAAAAAATCTATAAAAATCATCTACCCACGCCAAGACAAATTTCCACATCTTTCCGTACTATCCGGGCCCCACTTCTACATGCCTCCACATGCTTTGTCACATGCAACACCCTACTTTCACATGGTTTCACATGATCCCACATACTTTCACATACCATGTATATTTCACCTTTTTCACATGTTTTCAGGAGCTTTTTTAGTTGCTTTGCCTAAGGTCCTTCATATATAAAAAGGGACCCACTCGTAGATTGGTTTGCCATGTAAGATATCCTAGTCATATATATAGGAGGCCACGTAGTAGTTGTAAGATCACCTTGTAACCTTTGTAAACCTTTGTGATATATTACATATGAGTTCCTTCTAAATTCCCCTCTTGTTCTTTCTTTCAAATGGATGGAAAGGCTGGTCCATGTATGAAAATAGAGTAAGAATACTCTAAGAAAGCTAGCTTATTGTAGTACGAAAGTTTTCTTAGTTATAACAGCTAAAGTTGGTTATAGCACGTTTTCTGAGTTGTGTAACTTGGCAAGCCGTCCCTTATGGGTTGTTGAATCCAGGCTCTTTGTAGGAAAACTTTTGCAACTATAAGCAAATTAATTGTTAGTGTAGCTTGGAAAGCCATCCCTTAGGGGTTGGTAAAGCCAGCCCTTAGTAGGGAAACTTTCATATCTATGATCTAGTTTTCTTTTTTTTTCCTATTGATCTTTTTTCCTATATTGTGGCACCCGGATGAATGGAGTACCACAAATTGTGGGTCTTCTAAATAATCAACTCATGCAACCCATCTACAATAGGCACACAAATCTAACCCTGCATCCCCAACGCCCCATCATCTCTAATAGAAACCTCATTGGCGTTGTTGTGCTGCACTGTGTGCATAAGGAGAAGATAATAGGGATCTTCCTATTGACGCTCTCTGATGCTCTCGTTTAAAGATGACCGAGAAACCACACAGGAAAAATCTGGCTAGGCTCCGAAACATCTGGTCTCACAAACTGATTGGACAACAACTGAACATCTAATGCTATTAGTCTCTCATCGACGTAAATACATGCAAGGTTACACATACTCTACACCATCTTACTTAAGGCATTGGACACCACATTGAACTTCTTGGGATGATACATATAGTGATATCATAGTCTTTCAACAGCTATAACCACCTCTGCTGCCTCAAGTTTAGGTCCTTTTGCTTAAACAAGTGCTACAGACTCCCATGAAATGTGAATTTCTCGCAAGGAACGCCGTAGAGATAAAGCCTCCAAATCTTTAATGCGTGAACTATAGTTGTCAAATCTAGATCATGAATTGGGTAGTTCTTCTCATGGGGCTTCAACAGGCGCAAATCATAAGGAATCACCCTGCCCTCATGCACAAGACACACCCAATACCAATCTTTAAAGCGTCACAATAAACCGTATATGAACTCGATGTTGAAGGCAAAAATAGGATTGGAGTTGTGGTCAAGGATGTCTTGAGCTTCTGAGATCTCTCCTCACACTCGTCGGACCACCAGAATGAAGCACGCTTCTAGGTTAATGTGGTCAAAGCTGTAGTAATGGACAAGAAACCCTCCACAAAACAACGATAATATCCGGCCAAACCAAGAAAACTCTGAATCTCAGTAGTTGAAGATGGTCCAGGACAACTCTAAACTGCCTTAATCTTCTTCGGATATACCTTAGTCCCCTCACTAGATACCACATGACCTAATAATGACACTGAATCAAGCCAAAATTCACACTTTGAGAATTTTGCATTCAACCTCTTCTCCCTCAACGTCTGGATCACAATCCTCAAATGATGCTCATGATCTTCCTGGCTTCAGGAATACACCAAGATGTTATCAATGAATAAGATGATGAAAGAATCAAGATATAGCTAGAATACAATGTCCATCACGTGTATAAATGATGTTAGGGCATTGGTTAGCCCAAATGACATCACCAAGAACTCGTAATGACCATACATAGTCTTGAAAGTTGTTTCTGGATATTTGATTCCCGAATCTTATGCTGATGATACCCTAACGTTAAATCCATATTTGAGAACACTCTAGCACAGAAACTGGTCATATAAGTCATCAATGCACGTCAATGGGTACTTTTTCTTGACTATAACTTTGTTCACCTGCCTATAATCGACGCAAATCCGCATAGAGCCATCCTTCTTCTTCACGAACAAAGCTAGAGCACCCCAAGGCGAGACACTCGGCCGTATGAAACCCTTATCAAGCAACTCCTGAAGTTTCTCCTTCACTCCCTTCAACTATACATGTGCCATATGATATGCTGGAATAGAAATGGGCTGAGTGCCTGGCACCAAGTCAATACTAAAATCGATATACCTACCGCGCCCAATAGGTCTATTGGAAATACATCTGGGAAATCCCTCACCACCGGAACTGACTCAACGGCAGGAGTATCAACACTGATATCTCTCACAAATACTAGGTACATATCACACCCCTTATCAACCAGTCATCTTGGTTTAAAAAAGGACACAACCCTGCTAGGAATATAATCTAATGTACCCCTCCACTCCAACCCCGGCAACCTTTGCATAGCCAAGGTCATGGTCTTGGCGTGACAGTCAAGAATATCATGATAGGGCGACAACCAGTCCATGCTCAATATCACAACAAATTCTACCATATTTATTAATAATAGATCAACTCTGGTCTCACAATGACCAATAATGACTAAACACGAGTGATAAACACGGTCTATAATAGTAGAATCTCCCACAAACGTGGACACATATACGGAAACACTCAAAAAATCACGTGATATATCCTAATATGGAGAAAGGTAAGATGACACATATGAGTAAATGGATATCGCATAAATAAAAATTGAGGCATTCATGTGATAGACCGGAACAATACCTGTGATGACAACATCTTGTCAAGACCTGATATCCAACTAGTTGTGATGGTACCTAATGTAACGATCCAACTGGTCGTTTTGAGAATTTGCTTTCCGTTCAGCTATTTGAAGTCTTTAGTAGCTTCATATAATGTATTATGACTTGTGTGAATCGTCAGTTTTTGTTTTTAGGTGATTCGGAATCGATTTGGAAGAATGATACTCAACTAGGAAGCTTAAAGTCAGAAGAGGTTATCAAGTTTAAATTTTGTGTATTTGACTCTGGACTGGACTTTACACGATTCCATTAGGTCTGGATGGTGATTTTGGACTTGGAGTATTCCCATATTTACGTTTGGATATTTCTATAAGGTTTCTGCACTATTTGGCGACAGTTGGCAATTTGAAGATTTTTAATGTTCATAAGTTTGACCTGGAGTTGTCTTTGATGATATCGACTTTGGATTGCTGTTTCGAGAATCGGAATAGCTTTTTTACGTCATTAGGTACTTTTGTGCAAAATTTGAGGTCATTCCGAGTTGATTTGATATAGTTCGACACGATTTTTGGAAGTTGAAAATTCAAAAGTTCATTAAGTTTTATTTGACGTGCGATTCATGGTTTTGATATTTTTTTTGTGTAATTTGAGGCCTTGAGTAAGTCTGTATTATGATATGGGACTTGTTTGTACATTCGAACAGGGTCCCAAGGGGCTCGGGTGAGTTTGGATAGGTTTGTCTTGTGTTTCGCTCGTTTTATATGCTCTGACGCCATTTCTTCAAGCATAAATTGTACTACATTAAGCAGATGAGATCCAATTTCAATTTTAATTGAAGCATTGTTTTTCATTGTAATTACAGATCCATATCAAACAACCCATCGAATTTGGACATCATATGAGAAAGGTATGCTCATTTTAGTGTTGGAGAAGAGAGCTGGTGATGGTGCTTTGTAGATGAGAAGTTGGTTCTTTATCTGCAACCCCGCAGGCGCGAAACATGGTTCATAAAAAGCTCAAATGACAATGGGAAATGCGCAGGTGCGCATTTTTTATGGAAAAGGCTAAAAATCCCTGAGTAAAAAAAAGACTGCGTTTGTTTGGTATTTTGAGCATATAATAGGTTTTAGAGCTCTGATTGAGGTGATTTTGCAGCTTTCTTCTCGTCATTCCATGGGAGTCAGTATCTAACTACAAATTTTGTCTTTTAATATGATTACAGATTTTCATTTGTGAATTAATCCATATTTTGATTAGAGAATTGTGGTTTTTATCAAAAACTTTTCTAAAGTGAATAATTGAGTTTCGAACATCGATTCAGAGTCGGAATTGGATGAGATTATTATGGTTGGACTCCTAATTGAATAGATTGTCAAATTTTGTGAGTTTTGTCAAGTTTTGAGGTACGGTCCCGGTTTTGACTTTGGGGGTTTTGATTAAAGATTCAACCTTTATCAATTGCGTTCGTTTACTTTGGCATTATTTGATATTCTTGAGTTGCTTTTGGCTAGTTTCGGGCCGTTTTGAGGTAGGTACACATGGGATGGCATTTCGGGAGTATTGTTTAGCTTGCTCGGTACAGGATTTGGCCTGCTTGAGGTAAGTATCTTATCTAAACTTTGTTGAGACACTAGTTTCCTGAATTATTTGTGATAGCTACATGCTATAGTATGCGCATATGTGTGGGGTTGGAGCCCAAGTGCTAACACCGGGGGTATTTAGCTATGCCCGGGTTGTGCTTATGCTATGAATAGACTAGAGTTGACTATTAAGCTTTAAGCTATGATAATTCTCATATTCATAACATTGTGGGAACCATTTGAGCCATGTTTGAGGCTACATAGAGGTTTAATCCCTGAATGAACTTGATAAATGCTATTATGTGATGAAATTTCCTATTTGAGCTATTATAGCATACTTTGCACATGCGTACACTTTAGCATGTCATTTATACCAGTCCAGGAGCATGCAATTTGTTATTCATTCATCTCATACATCTATTCTTGTTTATTTTCTCCTATGTGCTATGATTGGACTGGATGTTTGTGACCACACTAAGTGGATTGTGCTATTGTGCATGTGACCACGTCGGGTGGATCATGTTGTTATGCTTGTGACCACGCCGGGCGGATATTGTTGTTATGCCTGTGACCAAGTAGGGCGGATTATGATTAGGACGTGAGTTGTCCGTGCGATTGATATTGAGTTTGCGACCGTAACAGGCAGTTTATGATATTGAGCATGTGGCCACGCCGGGCTGGTAGCACGTTGAATTGGTTGTGCTTGGGTACAGATACAGATCCATCCCCCTAGGGTCACGATATCATGTTTCTCTCGTGATTGAGTACACGCACATTGGGAGAAACCGATGGGTTTTTTGTTGATGTGAGCTCTAGAAGAGCTAGTTTTTGTTATTGGATCGGATGCGCGCCGCAACAGATTGATATTTGGTTAATGCATTTCATCTTTACTTGAAATTTCCTCGACTTTTTACCTGATTTTACTTGCATATCTTCCTTATATGCTGGATTGTTAACTGGGTAGAACACTATAAAACAAAGAATGGTGAGCATCAAAGTTGTTTTACTTGAGATTTCCTACTTTCATCGTATATGTTCCATAGTTGTTCAAATTATGGACTTCAAAGGTGTTAGTGAGTATCATCTATAGTTCTTGCTTTTTTTACCTCACCTAGAATAGTTAGGATATTTATTGAGTACATAAGGTTGATTTTACTCATACTCCATCTCTGCACCTTGCATGCTAATCATGGAGTTGTTGTTGTTGTATATGGAGGGAGCTGGCATTAAAGATGTACTCGTGTTCTAGTTATGGCTGTCACTTATTGTTGGTAGCTTTAGATTCAAATCTTGTTCATGTACAATCCAAATAGATGTTGTAATTATTTTAGTTTGGATTTTATAATAAAATCTAAGTATTAGTGGCTCATGACTTGTACTACCAGTCCTTGGAGAGATGTATAAAATTTAGTTGTTTCCTTTTTAACTCTTATCATTATAATTATATAATGTTTTATTGTTATTTGGCTTACCAAGCGAAGTGAGTTGGATGCCATCACGACGTGCTGGTTTTGGGTCGTGACAAGTTCGTATTAGAGCTTTAGGTTCATAGGTTATACGAGTTATGAGCAAGTGTCTAGTAGAGTCTCTCGAATCGGTATGATGACATCCATACCTATCTTCGAGAGGCTACAGGGCATTTAGGATAAACTTTCCATCTTTCTTTTCTTATCGTGTCGCATTGATTCATATTGAAGCAAATTTCTTTGAATTCCTTTCACTCACTCGTATGCGTATATGAGTGGAACGAAATAGATTTGCATATCTTGTGGATGAGTTCAGACTTAGGAAGATTAAGTGATTGCGTAGTAATTGTGGCTGTGAAAGTGTATAAGAAGATGTCAGTTTGAGGCTAAGCAGGTAGGTTATCACCTGTGGGGTAATCTACGGGTGTGTGATCCTTATGATGTTATGTGGAGAGTTTCTTTATACTAGTGGGTTATATGTGTTGCGATTTGAGTTTGGATCGATTGTTAAAGTTGACTAACATTCACGAGGATGAATGCGAGCTTAGTAGATTATTTGGGGCATTTTTTGGGTTGTGTTGCATGAGCATGTGAAGGATTTAATTGAATCTCATAGCGGGATTATAGCGGTAATAGAGTATGGGTATTATGAGTCATCGGATGTTTTATTCTTTAGCATTTGAGAAAAGTGAGGGACTCTATCATCGGCGATTTGATTGTATGGTTATGTGTTGTATTGGTTTCGGTGTGAGGCACAGTTGTGGATAGGTTATGACTTGCATAGGTTGGTTTTGAGGATGAGTTGAATAAGGAATTTCTGGATGCATGATGTATTACACCTTATGGATATATGGAAGTCTTGGAATGATTTAGGTTTATTGTTGGTGATGGATGTAATGTAATAAGAAAAAGGGATTCGCTTGGTTGCTTAGAGGTGTGTATTACTTCTTTGGGTGTTATCATGATAATGGGGAATAGGCCGTTTGGCTTGTTTGGGCGGTGCAATTGAGATTTGAGCAAAGTGGGTGACTCTTGAGAAAGTTCTAATGGATTCAAGATTTATATGTGGCAATTGAGAATTTTTTAGTATTTGTATATGGCTAAGATCTAAAATTTACATTGGATCGTATGGGGACTTGTGGTACTTTTGTATCACTATGTATTCTACATTTCACTATTCAAAAGGTAAAAGGAATAACTTTAAATTCACAGAAGGTCTCCTCAGAGTCGGTGTATTGGTTGTGATACTTTGTGGGTGCTTAAGAGGGAATACAACGACTTATGGGCTTTAGGATGATGTGGTTTTATGTTAGGATCTCTTGTGTTAAGCTTTGGGTAAGGATTATGGAGTTCTGGCAAGGATAAATTTTAGCTTGAAGGCAATTCGAAAGGAACTCGGAGAAATATGAAAACTTGGTAGTAGGTTGGATCAGTATTGTAATGGATATGATCGGTTCTTTGGGTACTTATGATGTGGTGAGTCTCTAAGGATGTTTTAGTGGAAATACTCTTGGGTTTGGCGATCTGCGTGGCTTGGTTGAGTTAGAGGGACTCAGTTATGATGGCTTGGTTATGTGCAAATGGATTTCGAAGAGTTCTTGATGGTTTCTACCATGGTTTGAGATGAATATTTCCTACTAGCATGAGGAGCATGTTGCGTATTGTGATTTTCTCTTGGATGGAATCAAGTGAAAGGTTCCTGGCTAATTGAGTATGTATTCTGCTTGTGACTCACAGTTAATAATGGAGTTCACGTGTTTTCATGTGATGGAATGATAGATGCACTGTATTGTGTGGGGTTGAGATTTGCATGTACAAGGTGGCGGTTCAATTTGGAGGGGAGCTCAAGAATTTTGAACAGTATATGCGGTTTCAGATGATTAGATGAATGTTATTACTACTTGGTATTTCCTGAGAAGTGCACGCATTTCAGAAGGCGCACTGTATTTTGACTTACGGGTGTTTCATTGGTATTGGGGTACTCGCTTGGATGATCGACTATTCATGTACAAATTTTGCGATATGGCACTGAAGAATTATAGAAGTATTTTTCGTGGGATGATTGTGTATAAGTGATGTGCTAGTCATCCGAGTGGTGGAGTTGGGATCGACTTTGGTGATTCATATGTTATATGGATCTGGAGACTAGAAGTCCTCAGAAGCAGATTGTTTTGGGGTTACTGACTATGAAGATGAGGCCAAATCTAGCCAGAAGGTGGTCCGTGTTATGGTCATTGTGGACTTTTGGAGGGCCATTAATCCATTTGGGGATGATCGGACTTGATTTGGGGGCTCATTGGTAGGCCCAGTGACCGGATTTGTTGACTTAGCACGGTTAGTATTGAGGGTTGAGTCATTCAGTCTGAGTTGAGATTGTTCGTGCTCTGATATGTTCTATCCATCACTCTTCTATGCTACGAGGGTTGTCATTTGTTGGTTATAGGCACACATGACGCAATATTGTTTGGGCCTTGTAGTGGAATTCGAAAGGAATGGTTATTCAGGCGTTAATTGGTTGATCTAACTTGGTTATGGTCTTTCGAGGTTGTGGTATATTGTGTTATTCTCTCCTCTATGGTGACGAGCTAAAAGCACAACACAAAATTATGCTCGCTAGTCGAATATAGAAAATTATAATATCGCATCCACAGGGATTGGAGTTAAACAGTATTCTCCTAGTTTGTAGCTAGGTTGCTATTCAAGACTATCAACAATGGAGATTTAGATGATTTAAACTAAAATTAACTAAGAGTCTGAACTATTGGCTAATGACAATCAACACAAGTATTAAGAAAAGGAAGTTATCAACTGCGAGAGATAGGGTTGATAGGATGGGTGCAAGATAAATGTTTGGGATTTAACTCTAGATAATTTACTTCCAATGTTCAAGTGAGACTCTCGAATTCACTTGGTTATTAGTTCAATTGATTAGTAGAAACTCCTCTCTCGATTAAGTCTGAACCTCTCAAGATGAATCAATTCTATCTACGTGAAGATATGCAAGAATTTGTAGTGGATTGGTCTTTAGGAGAACCTCTTTTGATTATCCTCCTAAATTTGTTTAATTAACAATTCAACCAACCTCTTTCGACTAATAAGAAGAATCAATGAATTCAACCAACAAAATATAATGCAATAATATCACAAGTTATGTCTCTCTTGATTGCATGAACTAGTGAATGTAGATGCAACGATTAAAACATCAAAAATGATTTAATACATAAAACTAGAGCTAATTATCCACAAGTATCAATACACCATATCCATCAAACCCTAAAGAGAACTACTCCATAGATATGGAGTAGTCATCACAAATATAAATAAAAGCATAAAACGATCCAAACTCTTGTCTGGGGTGAGGATTGAATGATGAATTCCATGTGCTTTCGCTTCTCCACCTTCTCTCTAGTCTCCTTAGGTCTTAGATGTGTCAAAAGTCAAGAATATACTTTTTTATGTATTTATACCAAGTAGGCCGGGCCTAGACAAAATTCCCTTTTCCTAGCCGAAATAGGAAAAAGTGCAAACTTTTTTATTTTCATTTTTCGCATTGTGCGTCGTAGGGTGCGTAGCATTACTTCTTTTTCCTGACAGATTTTTACACTGATGCGTCGCACTGCGCGCCGCACTTGTTGGGAATTTGGGAAAACGCAAAATATTAAAGTTGTAGCACGTTGAATTAGCTATCCAACGATATATTGTGGAGCCTAAGCAGAGTTCTGAGCGAAAGGTTATGTTCATTTTACTGGATACTACGCAATATGCCTAATCAATTCTTGTTTTCGTTCAACTATGATCCGTTGATCCCCGAACTCGATCTTAGCTCAATTCCTTGGGCTTTACTCAGTATTCAAAGCTCCAAATCACTTTAATTCATTCCATAACATCTACATAGCTCGGAATCACTCCTACAAGGCATAAAACACATAATAATTGCAAAACACTAGCAATTAAAGCTCAAACTCAATTAAAGTGTTGTAAATTAGAATGTAATAATCGACTGAAACGTGAGATTATAGCCTACCATCAACACCTCAC
This sequence comes from Nicotiana knightiana, assembly GCA_005239525.1. Classification (NCBI taxonomy): domain Eukaryota; kingdom Viridiplantae; phylum Streptophyta; class Magnoliopsida; order Solanales; family Solanaceae; genus Nicotiana; species Nicotiana knightiana. The sequence continues at coordinate 21,257 of ML387464.1, read as the reverse complement.
ACTTAAATCGTTGCTCGTCCTCGAGCAATCAAACCACACTTTATATAGATACAACCTTATTAAGCAACTCTCCTAACTCATCACGCCAAGAATATTTAAAATAGACTTAGCACAATTGTGTAACATCTTCACCTAAAGATTTGACACAAAAGTACCGTGAGTTATTTATATCACACTCACTTACTCTAATATAGAGGTGAACGAAATTACATTTTCTTCGTGAATCATGTTCCCTCACACAACAAAATAGAGTTTTTGCACACACCATAGAAATTAATAACAATTAAGAACTCAAGATAGAAAGAATTTGCATACTCTCAGAAATAACATTCATATGCCACAAAAGATGAACCATAGGCTTGCCCGAAGTGTACTACTCTACTAGTTAAACTCATTTAGTCAAAGATCAAGTAGGACTTTTAATTGGTTGTAGTGTAGGTTGCGGTACGGGTAGGATACATTTAAATATAAGAGTGACTACACCTCCCTAAGCATTTTAATACATACACTTTAACAGTTGAAACCCCACACTTATGTCAAACCATAATTCCACCTTCATATCAATATACATCACCTCCCAAAATATTTAAGCACAATTGCATCAAGAGTTACCACTTGTCAAAGATCATTTTTCACAATCATACAACTATATTTTATTCTTTCTTTTTCTATTCAAGTGGCTCTTACTTTATCAAAATAGTGCACCTTTCTCTTAATTTCAATAGTTCCACACGAAAGCCAAACCTGCCACCCCACACTTAAACTTTTACAAAGATCATACAATTTCAAGTGCTCACGAGAGGTAAATGGTTCAAATAGATGGTCAATCCAAACAAAAGGGTAAAACTTGTATGTGGCTGCCAAAGAAACACGACTGGCTCAACAAAGAAATGCCTATATCACTTCTAAGACTGCATAAAGCTACTATTTTGCTTTGCATACACACGGGGCAAGTTCTAGACATCAAATATAATGCACAGACAAACACAAAAACCTCACACACACATGTCACATGACTCACTCAAGGATTGGACTCATCAAGACACTCTAGTCAAAGTAGTTAAGCAAAGTTAAGATCATATGATTTAAGGCACTTATAAAAGAGTCAAAAACTGAGCCTAAGCGTCATAACAAAAGCACTCATTATTCTCAAGGCATGATCAAAACAAGATATATTGCTTCTAATTCAGTTCATATCACAAGATTTTCTACTACTACAAAAAATAAAAACTAACTACACCCAGTTCAAACACTTTCAAAAGAAAATCTTTTTTTCATTTTTTCCTTTCGACTTAATTCCCTCAAGAAACCAGCCGAATGATATCCATCGTAGGGAAAAATTGAAAGTTTTAAAACTTTTATGGTTTTTCCAATTTTTTTCTATTTCTAACTACTACAACTAACAAAAAGAAAACTAAAACATTGCACCTATCAAAAACTTTTTTCAATTCAAGTGCATTTACTTTTTTAAAACATTGCACATTTCTCCTTATTTCAATAGTTCAACTCAAAATCCAAACCAACCACCCCACACTTCAACTTTTACAAAGATCATAACAATTTTAAGTGCTCATGGGAGGTAAATGGTTCAAATATATGGTCAATTCAATCAAAAGGGTAAGACTTGTAATGTGGTTGCCAAAGAAATAGGATTACAGGCTCAACGAGGTTAACTACGATACATAACAAGATGGTGGGTAAACTATATATCTGGATGAACAAAGAAATGCCTATATCACTTCGAAGAATGAACAAAACTACTATTTCGCTTTGCAAACACATAATGCAAGTTCTAGAGATCAAGTGCAATGCACAAAATACACCAAATCTCACATGCACATGGAACATAACTCACTCAAGACTGGATCATCACAGCACTCTAGTCAAAGCAGTTAAGTAAAGTTAAGATCATATGATTTAAGGCACTCATACAAAAGTTAAAAACTGAGCCTAAGTGTTACAACCAAAGAACTCACTATTCTCAAGGCATGATCAAGTCAAGAGATATTGCTTCCATTTAAAATCATAGCACAAGGGTTTCCCACTCAAAAAAAACCAAAAACTAACTACACCCGATTAAAACAAAACCCTTGGAAAAGAACTACGGCACTAAGAAAACGAAGGAGGAATTATTACACTAACTACAGAAGAAAATCTTTTTGCATTTTTCTTTCGACTTTAATCCCTCAAGAAACCTGTCAAATGATATCCCTCGTTGGAAAAAGTCAAAAATTTAATATTTTATGTTTTATTTTTTATTTTTTTTCTCTATCTCTACTACTCAACTAACAAAATAAAAGTAAAACTAATATACATACATACATACATACATACATAAATACATACATACAACAAGTCCCCCACCCCACACTTTAAGTTGTGGCATGTTCCCATGACACATAAATAAAAAGCATAAGGTTAAGAAAACTTCCCTGAATTTTCCTCTTTTTCGAGAACTTGTGAACAACACCCCTAATTCTGATGTGTTTCCTCGTTTTCGCTCCTTGGTATTCTTTATGGAGCTCATTAAGCCAAATTCTTCAAAGGATACCTGCGAAACCAGCTCTTTTCTTTGTTTCTTGTCCTCATCTTGAGTGGTGGATTGCTCGTTCTTGGTGATCCTTATCTTGTTTCTGAATTCTTTCACATGATCAATCCATACATATTCCTTTAAATCTTCAAAATAAAATCCACATGATCAAGGCTAGAATAAGAAAACAGATAAGAAAGGTCAACTAAATACTTCTTTGGTATGTCCAAGACTATTTGTTTCTCATTCTCTTCTACCAAATGTTGCAAATGTAAAAAGGTGGATGGGGGTTTGAACACTTCTTTCGTTTCTTCACACTCAACCACAACCTTATATTCAATCATCGTAGTTGAATCAGATTCATCTTGAACAGTGAAAAGCTCTCTCTGTGGATGTTCTTTCTCTTGGGTAGACTCATCCTTAGAGGATATTCACCATCACAATGCAATGAGCTTTCTGAAAGTGTACTTATTATTTGACTTTCTTGCATTGTTAGGTTGTTTATGGCTTCATAATCTTGTGTAAATCTCTCTACTGGCTTATTTATGAACTTATACACAAGCTCTTCCAAACTACCATTCTCCCCTTAGGCGGTTGTCTCACTTCTCTTCCATTCCATTTATAATAAGGGTATTCATCCCAACCAGAGTCATGATTGTGCCCACACGAATCCTCATATCTGTACGGTAATTATACAGAGTGAGATTGTTTAAAATACGAACCATAAGGGAAATATATACCTGCTTGACAGTCAACCCATAGATGATTTCCATCGCATTTAAAACACATAGAAGACCGCTGATAATATTCAGTTGCTAACTCTTCAACCTTTTTCTTAGGCTGGTTGCACTCCATCTTCACAACATTTAGAGTTCAATATCTACAGTATCTTCTCCAACTTATTAGGAACTACAAAACAAATCATGAAAAGAAGTTAACTGATAAAGAAAATAAGGTAGAAAAGGAAAAAGAAAAGAAAAAAAACTAAAACCTAATTCCTGAATTAGCACTACAAACTATTTCAAAACACTATTGATTGTCAATCCCCGACAACGGTGCCATAATTTGACGAGCCTAAAATACAACACAAAATTATGCTTGCTAGTCGAACATAATATAGAAAACTATCGTATCCACAGGGGTTGGAGTATACACTATTATGGTAGTTTGTAGCTAGGTTGCTATCCAAGATGATTACAATTGAGGTTTGTGTGATTTAAAATTAAAATTAACTAAGAGTCTAAACTATTGGCTAATGACAATAAACGCAAGTATTAATTAAGGGAAGTTTTTAATTGGGAGAAGATAGGGTTGATAAGATAGGTGTATGAGTACGCCAACTCAGTAGTAATGAAAATAAATCAAGTCTAAGCAGCAAGAAACACATAAGATCAAATAATCAATTCACAATAAGTACAACCTTTCTTTCCAACAAAGTGTATACATTAAATCAACATGCTTTAGAAACCAACTTCAGTAAAATCCTTTGAAAAGTGTGTTTTCCAACAATTTCAAAAAAATACCCAAAAGGTTTCGTGTAAAATGAAATAAATCATAAATATCCCCTCGGGCCAAAACATGAATCATAAATCGCCCCTCGGGCAAATCATCACTCAGAATCAGTCGCTCAGCATACCTCACAATCACTCAGTATCAACCCCTCGGGCAACCTCACTGTCACTCATGCCTCCCAATAACTCATCACTCGGCACTCGGGCACTCGCCATTAGTAAGTACCTGTGCTCACTAGGGGGTATGTACAGACTCCGGAGGGGCTCCTTCAGCCCATGCGCTAATATCAAGCCACCTTGTAGCATCTCATATCCTCACAATCAGGCCCTCGGCCTCACTCAGTCAGAAACTCTCAGTCAGCCACTCAGGCTATCAGTAAAACGGGGTACTTGACCCTAAACATCATTTTATATCTCTGAAATAGTGTAAATAAGGCTGAGTTTCGAAAATAGTTAAACATAATATTACTGAGTGTAACTTATAAGTCAACATAGTGAGGAAATAGCAGTAAAAGCCCCCCAGGAGTTTAAACAAGTCGGCGCAAGGCCCCAAACATGGCTTACAGCCCAAATATAGCAATAGTTTTAAAACACGATTTAACATATGATTTAAAGTAAATACGCAACTCAATAGTTGTCGCGGAAAGGACCAAGTCCAAATCCAAAAAATCTGTGCACGCCACACACTCGTAATCCAGCATGTGCGCCACTCCAAAAATAGTGAGAAAGTACGATGTCCGGGGTTTCATACCCTCAGGACAAGATTTACAGTCATTACTTACCTCAAACCGGCCCAAATACTAATCTGCAATGCTTTTGCCTCTTGAATTGGCTCCCGACTGCTCCGAATCTAACCAAACCAGAATAATATCATCAATATACGCCAAAGGACCAAAGCCTACTCGAAAACTAACAATTTTAACCAAAATTCCCGAAATTGGCCAAACCCGGACCTCGGGCCCACGTCTCGGAATTCTATAAAAATTGCATCTCAAGAATCCTTATCCTTTCCCGAGTCTACACATATAAAATTCATCAAAATCCAACCACAATTGACCCCTAAATTCCTTAATTATAAATCTCAATTTCCCAAGTCCTAAACCCCTAATTTATGACATTAAAATCCACTAATTCCAAGCCTAATCCGTCAAATAACAAGCCTAATCCACAAATTCCAAGCCTAATCCACTAATTTCAAGAAACTTACCTCCACAGAAGACTCTCGAAATCCTTCTTCAATTTGCTCCCAAAAGCCTCAGCCCGCATGTAAAATAAGAAGATAGTGCCAAAAATTCGCGAAGGCTGGAATTTATACGAACTGCCCAGTGATTCTGCACCTGCGGCCACTTACGTGCACCAACGGTCTCAGACCTGCGGAAAAAGCTTAGAGGACCTATCTCCGCACTTGCGATCAAACTTCCGCATTTGCGGCTTCGCAGGTGCAGTAAAAACCTCGCACCTGCGGAACTTCTCCAACCCACCAAAAACTGCATCTGTGATGAGTCATCCGGTTTCTGCGGGGCCGCACCTGCAGTCCCCTATCCGTAGGTGCCATAACACCAGCACCAGCAGCATCAGCTGCTATTTTCCAACTTAAAGTTCCCCGATGGTTATCCGAAATCAACCCTCCCCCCCCCCCCCCG
>ML387464.1:0-15297 GCA_005239525.1 Nicotiana knightiana | reverse complement strand
ACCCCCCCCCCCCCCCCCGGGACCCCAAGAAAAAATAAAAAAAAGTCTCATAACCTTATTCAAACTTAGTCGAGCCTTCGAAACACCCAAAACAACGCTAAACACCAAGATCACATCGGATTCAAGCTTATGAACTTTGACATTTTTAAATTTTGCCAATGATGTCGAAACCAACCAAAACACGTCCGATTGACTTGAAAATTTTCACACACGTTCAATGACACTACGAACCTGCTCCAACCTCCGAAACTTCATTCCGACCCCGATAATCTATTTTCCACTGCCGACCGAAAATTGTCAAAAACTGACTTTTGCCAATTCAAGCCTAATTCTACACCGGACATCGAAATCACATTCCGAACACACTCCTAAGTCCCAAATCAACTAAAGAAGCTATCTGAGCCATAAAATCTACATTCGGAGGTTCTTTACCAATAAGTCAACTCCCAGTTGACTTTTCCAACTATTAAGCCAGTTTGAGAGACTAAGTTTCTCAGTTATCACCACGACCACCCCAAACCCGAACCAACCAACCCAAAACATCATAATTAGGTTAAATAGCACATAACAAAGCTAAAATAGGGGAAATGGGACTAATCTCACGGAACGACCGGCCAGGTCGTTACAACATCCTTAGGGTAAAATTGCATATTTTGCAATAATATCCCATATATATGCATAATTACATTATTACAGAAAATGATGTTTATCATTTTTACATGTTAAGTAATTATTTTAAATCATTTTCATGCACAAGTAATATTTTTGTTATTTATAAATTATTTATGTATTAAATTGGGTATTTAAAATCTAGCCCTTAAAAACCCCAATTTCGGACATGTACAATACCCTAATACCCAATACCCAAATACCCATTAACCCAATCCTTGTACCCATTTAAAACCCGACCCAACACCTTTAAATTAGCACCGTTGATTTCTTAAATCAACAGTCCACAATCATCCCACCCCTTTTACTAACCTAACCCACCTAAACCCTAATCATTTCCACCTACCCGCCGTCACCAAAAACTCTCATCTTCCTCCCCCCTCTCATCTGAAACCCTACCGACGCAATCCCCATCTCTCCTTTGATTCCAACCCAGAAATGGAATCACTCGGTGATTCCTTACCTTATCTGGCCCCTTTTCCTCACCAGGTACCTATTTTTGGTGTTACCTAATTTTCTTGCCTCAAATGGCAAGAAGATCCAGTAGAGATCGAACCCAGGTTGGTTCAAATCTCTAACCTACTGATTGTTTCCATCTATATTCATTAGTCTTTCTGTGTAAGTACGAATATTTTTCGTATTTTTCACTGATTCTTACTTAACCATAAGGTTATGATTTTTAGATCTTTCCTATTCAAACTAAAACTGGTTTTAACCTTATTTTTTTATGTTATTCCATATAAATCTGCTTATTTTTTGTTAAATCTTTTACCTACCCAATATAGGGTTTCAAATATTCTTAATCGAACCATAACTGATTTGATTCGATGAATAACCCCTGTCTATGTTCGCTTTAACAAAATATTTGATTCTTTACTTCTGTTTTTATTGATTTTATGACTTACCTAAAATTAGGGTTTCAAACCTTTTATTTTAGGGCCAGATATATTTGATTATGTGTTCTATGAATATGTTCCCCTCAACGTTCATCCAATAAAGCATGTGACTCTTGCGTTTTATCTCTGCTGATTTTATGGTTTTACCTAAATTAGGGTTTGAAATCTTTTACTGAGATATTTACTCTTTCCTTCTCGTATGGTACTGATATTTTCCTTATTCTGTTCGATTTACCCTGTTCTCATTATTTCTTTACCTTATTTTGCCTGGAATCTGACTGTTGATTGATTTTTACATGATGCTTTCCTTATTTTGAGTGGTACTCGCCTGATTACTCGCTATTACTCCTGTTAATTGACTGAACTCTGAATTAAATGGATTATGAGTTTAACGTCTTTCCTTATTTGTGTATGTTTGATTTCTTCCCTTATATGTCTGCCTAATTGAATACTATTTAAACTTTTTCCCCTCTTCCCTTTAGACAAAGACTCGAACTCTAATACTCTCACTAAGAACTTAACTCGTTTACTCTGATTATGTGCTCATTGTTTCTTATCTTGGCCGGCTTAAAGCCAAGGTCAAGTGATTCTAGACTTAATTGTTGTGGTATATTTACTTGTTTTCCTACTTAACCAGTAAGCCCTAATCCCTTGTAATTTCATTCTCCATGCTTTCATAATATGTGTTGCTTTACCAGCATGTTTAAATTCCGAGTATGATTCTGCCCTTATGCTTCCATGACGTTGTCTAATCATATAGTTAATACTATTAATTTAAGATTAGTTATTTTGAATAATATGAATCCTCCTACAAGCTAGCTTAATGTTGAACTTGTCTAGTGCATTGTTTGTTAATACTACACATGTTCTGAACTTTGAATTCTTAGGATATTACCAGTATGTAATTAGTTAATTTATCCTAACTTTACAGATTTGTTACTTAGTTCATATGCCTTGTCAATTTGTTTGCTAACATGTCTGGTATCCCTTTGAATTCATGTGATGATCTGAATGTTTTTCCTAAGTTGTTTCTGTGATTAAACAACAGTTGTCCTAAATGTCAGCATGCTCACTTAGTATAATTAGGTATCTTTGAAACTATGTGCCTTACAAACCTTTCTTATTTTGATGAATAGAATTCTGTGTTCTGAACTTTGTTTCTTCTGAATGCAGCACTATTTTAAAGTTATCTGTACCTCCTCTTATATGTTGTTACTCTTTCAAAAACATCCATTCTTAGTCCATTAGGTTCTATCCTCAACCATCCCAGTGCGAGCACTGCTCAGGGTCCACATGAGACTCATGTGAACTCTGACACACTCGGAACTGGTTCCCAATCTCTTGTGAGTCATCTTCTGAATATGTGGTTCTGGTATGGGCATTGCCCTCGGTCCCTAAGGCCCCTGGGAACTTTGACACATCAATAACTTGGTTCTATATGTGTTATTGGTGAGTCTCTCACCATTGACTATGTTGTACCTATGAAATGAGCCTCAAAGGTAATTGGTTTGAAGGCCTGGTTCCTAGGTTTATTTGGGTGTAATGAAGGCTCCTTTTATGTATCTTATTACTATTATGTATTTTATTCATTACTCTGGTTTGTAATAAGTCTGTAATGAACAGATTCTGGAGTATATAGTAAAATCAGAGGGTTTTCTTATTTCCTGTATTAACTAGGTAGAAATCATGCCTACAGGATTTTAGCTATGCTGTTAATTCTTGCTCAAAACTGTACAAGTTCTACACTGTGCTTAGAAATCCTGCCTATAGGACCTTCGTTGGTAATGTTGATACTGAATTCTATATATGCATATTAGAGATCATGCCTATAGGGTTGATGTTGTAATTGCATTAGAAATCCTGCTCATAGGATCTATCAATATGTCCAACAAACATGCATTAACAATCATGCCTATATGATCCCGGTGTTTGATTTAATTGTTTTCTGGCAATATGTACAATTTCTGCCTGCATTACTGCTCACTAGATATCATGCCTATAGGATTAAATCAATTCAATAATAGATACCATGCCTATAGGACTAAAACTAGTTTCACACCTAGAAATTATATCTATAGGACTTAAGTCATTATAGTAATTAGAAAGTATGCATATAGTATTAAAAAGGGAAATAAAGCATATCTCTGTAAGTTAAAGTCAGTGCTACACCTAAAAATCATGTCTATAGGTTTATAACCATCAAACTCGTAGAAGTCATGCCTATAGGATTCTATTTAATTGGTTCTGAATTCAATCGCCACTGTCAATCACTTAGGCAATATACCTGTAGGACTTAATAATAATTCTGGATTTATAATTGTGATGTATTACTGCCTGAAGTGCCTAGACTATACTGAATAAAATCAGTAGGCCAATAAAAGATCTTAACACACGCCTTAATAAAATTTCACTCTGTTTTCTCACATAGATATCCTGCCTATAGGATTTTAAGTTTAACAAAGTTTGTAGAATCGACTGCGTGCATTTGTTGTTTTATGTGTGGAGGTTAATACGAGCCCATATTTTCCTTTTATCTAAAAGTCTAATTGTTTTTGCTTGTCGCTTAGACTTTTACATTTTTTAGCAACATAGGTTGGGTCTAGAACTATCCCAAATAGAGGTCCTAACACCTCCAGGGCAATAGGTAAGTTATGGGTAGTGCACGCATAGGAAACGAACAAGAATCGACTAGAACGCTTAAGTAACAACTTAAAGATACTAATCGGGTAGTGGGAGATGATAGTCTGTGCGCTAAATACTATGAGTGGAACCCCGACTTGAGGGAGCTATAAAGTGTTGGAGGGGTGATCCTATAATCTAAATAACTTAGGACCCCACCATTCCTGGTCTAAAATAAATCGAATATTGTATTTGTCAAAATTTCTTTCTTTTCCTTAGACTAATTCGCTTAATGTAAGTTCGGTTGGGACTCTCTCAATTCCAATTCCTTAAACTTGTAATATGAGTTATCTGCTCTAGGTGTCGTAACGCACCTTAATCTGTTAGGTGGCGACTCTCTCAATTCCAATTCCTTACGCTCTCAAAAGGAGTTGTCACAAAAATGTTGAAACTCGATTTCACGAGAAAAAGGGGGCGCGACAACCATAACACGTACAACTATCTGGCTAACTTTGGCCACATCTTAGCAGTCTGCAACCCCAAAACAATATGCTTCTGAGAACTTTCACTCTCCAAATCCATAGAAATGTGAATCACCATAGCCGATCCCAACTCCAGCACTCGAATGAATAACAGTTCTCTCATCCATAATCATCCCCACAAGAAATACTTTTATAATTATTCCATACAACGTAGGGAAATCTGAACATCAACAGCCGATAAACCAGGCTAGCACCACAATACCAATGACGCATCGATAAGCCAAAGCACAATGCGACATCTGAAATACGCACCCTTCTGAGGAAATACCAAATGGTAATAGCATTCATCTAATCCTCTAATACCGTCCATGATGTCTAAGAATTCATGACATTCCCTTAAAAACTTAATCGTGACCGTACATGCAAATCTCAATCCCACACAACACACCGCATCTATCATGCCATCATATGAAAACACGAGAACTCTGTTGTTAACTCTGAGTCACAAGCAGAATACATACTCACTTATCCAGGAACATTTCACTTGATCCCATCGTAGAGAAAATCACAATACGCTTCATGCTTCTCAAACCGGTTGGAAATATCCATCTCAAACCGTGGTAGAAACCAACGAGTACTCTTCGAAACCCATTTGCACATAACTAAGTGATCAGAACTAAATCTCTCTAACTCGACCTAGCCACACATGTCACAAAACCCAAGAGTATTTCCACAAAACACCAGCATAGACTCACCATATCATAAGTACCTAAAGAACCGATCATATCCAAAACTGTGTTGATCCAACCTACTACCAAGCTGTCCTATTTCATCGAGTTCCTTCCAAATTACCCTCAAATTGACACTTATCCTTGCCAGAACACCACGATTCTTACCTAAAGCTCACCAGAAGAGATCCTAGCATAAAACCACACCGCTTTAAGGCCCATAAGTCATTGTATTACCTCTTAAACACCCCAAAAGTACCACAACCGAGACACCCACTCTGAAGAAACCTTTTGTGAATCTAAAGCCGTTTCATTTACCCTCCTAAAAATGAAATGTAGAATCCATAATGATATAGCAATACCACATCTCTCGACACCATCCAATGTAAATCTCAGATTCTAGCCATATACAAATCCGAAAAATTCTAAATCGCAACATATAAATCTTGAATCCTTTAGAACCTTCTCGAGAGTCATCCACTCTACTAAAATCTCAATTGCACCGTGCAAATGGGCCGAACGAACTGTGCCCTATTAGCACGACAACACCCAAAGAAATAGCCCGCCTTAACGCAACCAAGAAATTTCCTACTCCATGCACACTACATCCTTCACGAATAACAACTTAATCATTCCATGATTCCCATATACCCATAAAGTGTAATACATCATGCATCCAGAAATTTCCTTCATTAAGTCACCCTCAAACCAGCCTCTGCAAGTCATAGCCGATCCACAAATATGCCTCAGACCGAAAACAATACAACACGTAACCATGCAATCAAATCGTCCGTAACAGACTTCCCCACTTTGCTCAAAGCCATAGATCAAAAAACTCAATAACTCACAATGCCCATACTTTATTATTGTCATAATACCCCAGTGAGATTCAACTAAATCCTTCATAAGCTCATGTAACACAAACCATATAATACCTCAAATCATCTGCTAAGCTCGCATTCATCCTCGTGATATTCAGGTCAACTGTCTCAACCAATCCAAGCTCAATCGCAACATATATAACCCACTAGTAGAAAAAGAAACCCTCCACATAACATCATAAGGATCACATATCCATAGATTGCCCTGCAGGTGATAACCCGCCTACTTAGCCTTAAACTCCCATCTCCCTATACCCTTTCACAACAACAACTACTATGCAATCACTTAATCTTCCTGAGTTTGAACTCATCAATAAGATATACGAATCTACTTCATTCCACAAATAAACGAAATGAAAGTTTTCTCAACACAATCATAACTTGAGGTTGTACAACACATCATGACAGAATTTAAGCATCCAATAGTCCTTCCAATATCCCAAGAAAGCTCTTATCGCCACATCCAAACCATTTGAACGCATACCACAGTTACATCATAGTCATCACATAGCTATCCAACTACTCACCGAGCCATAAATTCAACTTATAGGGAAACTACCATGCATATAATTCCAAAAGCACTTGCTCACACAACTGAAACTACCGAGCCTAAGTTGCGGTCTAAACTTGGCCTCAAGTCCTCTAGACTAGCCCGTCACAAAAACATAGAAAACGCATCCCGCACCTTATCCATGGAATCAAAATTCATAGATGTACAGCTGATACCGAGTGCTCACATGGGCATACGAGTGAGTGGAGAGGAATTTAAAAAGATATACTTCAAGCTGAATCAATGTGCATGATAAGGAAAGAAAGATGGGAAGTTTGTCCTAAATGACCTATAGCCTCTTGAAGATAGGTATGGACGTCATTATACCGATCCACAAGGCTCTACTAGACACTTGCTCATGACTCGTGGAACCTATGAACCTAGATCTCTGATACCAACTTATCACCACCCGAAATCCAACTAGTCAAGATGGTACCTAACCTAACCCGCTAGGTAAGACAAATAACAATAAAACATAATATAATGATAATGGTAAGAGTCTAAAAGGAAATAACTGGATTTTATACATCTTCCAAGTACTGATAGTACAAATCATGAGCTTCTAAGACTTAGAGTTTACAAAACTGGTATGAAATAAATACATTATCTCTTTGAAATGTACATAAACAGATTTCTAAAAATCCTAAGTTATCATGAACGAAAGTCAGCTACAAACGGAACACAGGTAAATCTTCAATTCCAACTCCCGCCATACACAATAATTTCAGCTCCAAAATCTGCACACAAGGTGCAGAAGTGTAGTATGAGAACAACCGATCCATGTACTCAATAAGTATCCTAACTAACCTTAGTGAGGTAAAAGAAGCAGCAACTATGAATGATACTCACCAACATCTGTGCAGTTCATAATTTCAGCAAGTATAGAATGGATATATGATCAAATCAGCAAATCTGATGAGTAAAACCACTTTGATGCTCAAAATTCTTTATAAAATATTTTTTCTTAGTCAACAATCCAACATATAAGGAAGTTATGAAGGTAAATCAGGTAAACAGTCGAGGAAATTGCAAGTAAAGATGAAATACAATTACCAAATATCAGTCTATTACGGCACGGAACCCGATCGAATAACAGTAGGCCAATACGGCCAGCTGCGGCGTGCAACCCGATCCAATACCAATAACCAGCTCTCCCAGAGCTCACATCAACCAGAATCTTATCGGTTTCTCACAATTCGTGTGTACACTATCAAGAGAGAAACATGATAAGGTGACCTTAGGGGGATGGATCATTATCCACACGCAAGAACAACCAATTCAACGTGCTACCAGGCCCGCATGGTCACAAGCTCAATGTGATGGATCCGCCTAGCGTGATCACATGCATAACATTATAATCCACCCGGTGTAGTCACCGACATATCATCACAATCTGCCCTGCGTGATCACATGCATAACAACACAATCCGTCTGGCGTGGTCACACGCATAACAACACAATCCGTCTGGCGTGGTCACATGCATAACAACACAATCCGCCCGACATGGTCACATGCATAACAACACAATCCGCCTGGTGTGGTCACAGGCATAACAACATAATCCGCCTGGTGTGGTCACAGGCATCTAGTCCAACCATATCACACAGGAGAAAACAAACAAGAATGTATGTATGTGATGAATGAGTAACAAATCTCATGCTCCTGGACTGCTATCAATGACATGCAAAAGTCTCACATACTTCCCCGTACTTTTCATTTTATGTTTTATTTTAAAAATTATTAATTGTAAGCAGTATTTTAAAAGATGTTTTTGGGACGTCCCCCGGGGCAAGACGCACCAAAAATATCCTGAGGCGATGGTGTGGGAAAGTCTCAAGAAACATACGCCCAGCAATTTGGGGCGTACGCCCGGGCGTTTGAGGCACGTTTTTATTGTGAGGCGTAAGCCCGAGTCACATTTTCAAATTAAAATAAAATTTATTGAATAAGTCCTTCATATAATACCCAAATTCTCAAAATTCTGCTTCTAATTTCTTAAAAGTTTTAAAAGGAACTGAAATGTATTAATTTAAAAGTCATGACCTTTTTTATTGATTGAAGCCCTAATATATGGTATTTCTCAATTCTTTATCTTGTCCACTAGTTTGCTAATATCTCCCAAAAATAACAAATATTCAATTATTTTTATAAATACAAAGAGAACTTCATTCTCCTTCGTAGCAGCAAATTCAAAGTTCGAATTTCAAGTTAGTTATCTTTTTTGTTCCTCCATGTAGAAAACTTTATTCTTTTCGACTCAAGTTACTTGTGCTTGTAAGTAGTGTATAATAGATTGTTTTGACTAGTGTTTTATAGGGATGGAGCTCATTAAAATATATATATATATATATATATATATATATATATATATATATATATATATATATATATATATATATATATATTTTACATATTTATAGTTTTCTTTAATTTTTATGTAATTTTACATATTTATAAATATTTACTGTAATTATATAATTTTATAAATATTAAATTAAATACTCATAAGGCTTACGCCCCGTGTCTCGGGACTTATGACACCTCCCCTTACGCCCACACCTTTCAAAACACTGAACGTAAGGCTGCACAAGAAATGAACAAGGAAGCACCTGGAACTTACATACCACAAACTAATTTCAGAAATCAATAAGTCTGGAAAAGTTAATGAACTGTAAGCAAAAATTGAATGCTTGCATGTAAGTTTCAACATCGATCCATATATAATCATTGGATTAAATTACCAGTATCAAAAACTACTTAACTAATTTTGGGAATTCCATATAGTCTGGCTCAAGTATTGAACAAAACTTCAAATTCATTAAAAGGAATCCAAGCCAATAGTAAAAAACTAAGCCAGATTTCCACCACTCACATCCGGTATAGCAATAATTTCATCCCCATCCATCATCTCTAGCTGTTAATAAGAAAAAGAAACAGTGATTAGACCAAAAATTTATGTGTACACATACAAATTCAGAATTTATTATTTATGGAAGAAACAGTAAATAGACAAAAAAATTATATGTACACACACAAATTCAGTATTTATGGATTCTTAGTTCTTACAAGAACCTGGCGTTGATATATAAAATAAAACTCGATTCACAGCCTCTCTCACACATATAGAGAGAGAATATTTCGTTAAGAGCTACTAAATGCACGTATACTGATAATTAATAATGTGGATCCACCATAGCTTGGTGATTCGCTTTTAGGGGGTGAGAAAGCATAACTACTTGCATCAAACGAGTGAATAAATTACATGTACTTTTTAGGTACATACAATTTTAATTATTAACTGTGGTTAATCGAAATAATTATTTTTTAATTTGCACTTGACTATTAAAAATTAATATAATTTGTTGTAAATAGGTAAATCTTAGAGTAAACTCCTTGAATGGTCACCTTAACTTATGAAGGTATCGCATTAAAGTTATAGTTTTTAGGACAACAAAATCATCCAATTATTGTTATTTGATTCAGAAAATATATAGCACACATTTGACATGTCATATCATATTAAAAACCCTATTTTCTCATAATAAAACTCATTTAATATGTGATTCTAATACCCATGAGAGTTTAAATTTGGAGATATCGAACCTATCTCATTCTTTCTATTCATAAGTATTATAAATGCCACAATGATCAACAAACATGAGCTCTATAGTGGAAGAATAAGTAAAACTTTCCATGGTTTTGTGAATGAGTCATTTGACGTGGAAGAAGTTGTTGATTTTTGTAAGAAATAGAAAGGTACCAAAGTCGTCGGTATTAAACATCTCCATCTTATTTTTGTATGATTATATCTTTTTGACATATTTAATTTAAATTAGTATATATTATGAGAGTTTCACAAGTACTTGAGGTTCAATTCGTTGAACTAACTTCTTAATATAACAACAGCAATACTTGATTCACATTTTATATGCCTTATATGCAAACATTTAAAGGCATAACGTCCGAGCTAACTTATCAGTTGTGCAAATTTTAGAATCCTTAACCATTTTCGTTACAGTTTAGTAGTCTAATTAAATGAAGCTGGAATAGTTTACGCCTTTAAAATATTTTCAGTTATCAATCTAGTGAAAAATGGATATGAGAGCCATGGATTAATGAGTTTTATTATCAACTTTGGTGGGATATTTTCACAACTTGGATCCATTTAAGGAATTTATTCAAAAATATTAGGTTGGATAGAGACAGAGAGTGAGAGGAAGAGACNATAGTTGGATAGTGAGATCGGTGGGATATCTTCACAACTTGGATCCATTTATAGAGAGTGAGAGGAAGAGATAAACCTCTTTTGGAGTTTGTTTGCCTCTAATTCTCCTGCCTTCAAATAAGAATACAGTTTGTTCCATATCCATAAATTTTTTGTCGCAATAAACCTTCATAAGTTTCTTCAGAAATGTAGTTCCTTGAAGTTTGATAAATACTTCACTTCCATCCTACAAAAAGGATAATTATCAACTAAGCAAAATGTATATTGTCTCCTTTGATTTATATGGACAAGCTAAAAAGCAAGAAGATAAAGAACAAATGTCAATAAAAATAGCTTACACAAGTATGAAGAAGAAACATTTCCAATTGATTTTTACTGCAATGCAGTATTCAGTTTTGAATTTAAGTTATACAGATGATAGTATAAATTTCTTTTGCACAGCCAACGCAAATTTAACTTGTTATAACAAATAACTTACCTTTTATTATACATGATCAATTATAGTTATTTAATAGACTTATCGGTAATTATTAAGTAATTAATAAGTGATTTGAGTGTGTGAATATCTCTTATATCATCCGTCCATAGAACTTACTCTTCAATTTTAAGTATACAATAATCAGTGATATAGAAGAAGTAAACCGAATTTCATCTTTATATCTAAGTAATGATGAAGAAGTAAATCTAAGGAGTTTTTTCAAGTAGTATAGCGCACATAATATTGAGAGATAGAAAAAAGAAAACATAGTATGTGGGAGAAAAAGATAACAAAAAACCATCTAATTACGTTCAAATTCCTCTTAATATACAATCACATGAAAACTCTTTGAGCCGTGTAAAGACAAAAATCGGCAAGAAGCAAACAGTGCATCTTAATGATGCTACGGCAAGCAGTAATAATAAAGTGCTAGAGTAGATATATTTGTTAATGTTCCACATTTGCAGAGTGGAAAACTTGATTTCTTAGACCTCTGTCGAAGATGAAAATCAGAATGATTGAGTTTTTTCACTGATGAACCTCCTTGAGCATCAGAGAGAAGGTTCTAGATGAGAGAGATTGGGGAAATGAATTATATGTATTTTCATATCTGTAAAGTGTGTATATACACGTGAGTAAAAGGTAAGAGAAAATTGTTAAAATGTCTAATTACGAAACAACCACTCTAACTAACTCAACTACTCTATTAGGCCTACACAGCTAATATACACATATATATAACCATTCTTAATACCCCCTCAAGTTGGAGGTGAGGAGTTCACTGCCAACCTGCTGAGAAGATCAGAATGTTCAACCCCTGTGTCTTTGTCAAGATGTCAGCCTGTTGAGCAGAGGTAGAAATGTGATGTAGTTCGACTAGCCCATCCTATATCTTGTCCAGGACAAAGTGACAATTCATTTCGATGTGCTTCGTCCTGTCATGGAATACAGGGTTTCTTGCAATATGAACAACTACTTGACTATCACATAACACAATTATGGAATTGGTGCACATGATTGTCAATTCTTCGAGCAACCTCTTTACTCATACCAATTCACCAACAACCTTCTTGATTGACCTAAATTCTGCTTCTGCAGAATACAATGAGGCAATAATTTGTTTTTTTGACTTCCAACTAATAGGGTTGTCCCCAAGCAGCACAATATATCCACTCATAGATTTCATTGAATCAAGGCAAGCAACCCAATCTGAGTCACAATATGCACGGATAGTATAGCTAGGATCATTCCCAAAGTATGATCTTTCTTCAATTATCTAAGAACGTGTATAGAAGCCTTTAGATGAGGTTCCATTGGTGCATGTATAAACTGGTTCAAATGTTGGACACTGTAGGCTATGTCCAGTCTTGTATTTGTTAGAAAATTTAGTTTCCCAACTAGCTTCCTGTAATACCCCAGATCAGACAATAAGGTTCCATCTTCACTCCTCAACTTGATGGTAGAGTCAAGTGGAGAACTAACAGGAGAGTATGTCAAGCAATCATACTCCTTTAATAGGTCCATAGTAAATTTTCTGTGGCAAACCAGTACTCCATCAGCCTTATACAACATCTCTAGCCCCGGAAGTAATGTAACTTCCCAAGATCCTTTATCTTGAATTGGTTGTGCAGGAATGCCTTCAATTCTTTTATTTCCTCCAAGTTGGTCCCAGTAAGAATAACATCATCTACATATACAGCCACAAAGACTGCCGAGGTCCCCTGTTTCTTGTAGAATAATGAGTAATTACTAGTTGAATGTTTGAAACCCCTGGAATGCAGGGACTCTATCATCTTATCATACCATTGTCTGCTAGCTTGTTTTAGACCATATAATGACTTCCTAAGCCTGCATACTATATTTCCATTATGTACCATTAGTCTTTTTGGAACTTCCATGCACACTTCTTCATGTAGATCCCCATGAAGAAATGCATTGTTTACATCTAGTTGATAGAGATTCCACTCTCTCTTTACTGCAATGCTGATCAGTATTATGACTGTGGTCATCTTTACCACTAGTGAAAAAGTTTCTGTGTAATTGATTACTGCTTGTTGTGAGTATTCCTTCACCACATGCCTTGCTTTGAATCTTTCTACACTTCCATCAGCCTTGTGTTTGATCTCATATACTCATTTACAACCTATAGCTTTCTTTCCTGCAGGCAGTTCAACTAAATCACAAGTATGATTAGCATATACATCTTCAAATTCCTGTATCATTGCCATTTGCCATGCAGGATTCATAGATGCCTCTTCATAAGAAGATGGCTCACAATCATGTGAAATGTTTCTATGTAATTGCTGACTTTCAAGATGCAGGACATTGAGAGAGACATGATGTTTCTTGTTGCAAAGTGCATTGAATAATGTGGGAGTGTTGTGATGTTTAGGTTTTGTATCATGATGTTGAAGTGTTGGTAAAGAATACACATAATCTTTGAGGTGTGCAGGAATGGTATGTGTTTTGCCTGATCTTCTAGGTTGTAAGGGATTTGTTTGAGAGTTATTAGGCTCAGTGACTTAAGATTAAATATGTTGTACTTGTGTGGATGGTTGAGAAACATGCTTATTTTCTAAAGGTATGTGTGAGCTTAGCATATCTTGATCAGGTATTATTAGACTAGGTGGAGAAACATGTGCAGCATTATCTGATACATGCCTATTAGTGACATAAATTGATTCATCTTTATCATACATGTTACAATCATTTGAAGTCCCGAAGGTAGAATGGGTAAAATATTGATTAGAGCTCATCAGATGCAATACAGAAGGAAAACTGGAATGTTCAAGTGAAACTGCAAGGAAAAATATTTTCATGGCATCTCTAGATATATGTATTCTCTATGTGGCCAATTCTAGGACCTTGTAACCTTTTTACCAAAAGGATAACCTACAAATACATGGGGTGTGACTCTTGGTTCAAACTTGTCTTTGTGAGGTTTTAGTACACAAGGATAGCATAGGCATCCAAAACTTTTAAGTTGTGAGTATCTGGGCATTTGTTGTACATGAGTTCGAAAGGACTTTTGTTATTAAGAATAGTGGATGGGAGCCTATTTATTAGATAGGTGGCTATTAGAATGCACTCCCCCCAGTACCTTATAGGCAATTTGGACTGATAAAGTAGGGACCCTGTTGTTTCATGTAGGTATTTGTGTTTTCTTTCCACCACACCATCATGGTGTGGTGTGTATGGACAAGTTTTCTGATGCACTATACCTTTTTCTTGGAAGTATTCCATGGTTTCATTGTTGGCAAATTCTAGACCATTATCAAATCAAATGGTCTTAACTCAGGTACCAAACTGATATTCAATCATGGATAGAAACCCTTTAATAGCATGAAAAGTGTTGCTTTTGCAGCTTAAGAGGTGAGTCCAGGTTGACCTACTAAAATCATCAACCATGGTAAGGAAATATCTGTATTTATCATGTGTGGATATATGATAGGCGCTCCATAGGTATACATGGAGTAGTTCAAAAATTTTGGTGGATGAAGTGGTCCTTTCAGGGAATGATAACCTTGTCTGTCTTGCCATAGGGCATATTTAACAAATGCAGTGTTATTTCCTTCAAAGTTGTAGCAGTCTCTTGACACTACTAAGTTGTAATATTATAGTGAAAATATTGCTTCGCTCGGGTATTGTACTTTACCCCATTAAAAGATTTGGTGTCGTTGTTACTCTCTTGTGTTATTATTATTTGTTGTGGATGTTATTCATGTGCGGGAATTTTATTATTTTCCCCCCAACAGATGTGCCCTAAAA
>ML387460.1:786-13119 GCA_005239525.1 Nicotiana knightiana | reverse complement strand
ATTTTTCCGGGACATCAAATACGACCCAAGGAACCATAACACACGCTTCGAAATGATCAAGTTCCATTTTTTGGCAATTTATGCCAATTAAACTGGAATTTCGCCAGTCGTGCATGTATTATCGCCTGCCATGGTCCAGACCGGACGCCTTGGTATGGAGCCAGTACCGGATCACATGATATTTGTCCGGGACATCAAATACGACCCAAGGAACCACAACCAACACTTCGAAATCATCAAGTTACATTTTTATGCATTTTATGGATATTAAACTGGAATTTCACCGGTCGTGCTTGTATTATCGCGTGCCTTGGTCCAGGTCAGACGCCTTGGTACGGATCCGGTTCCGGATCGCATGATATTTTTCCGGGACAGAACATACGACCCAAGGAACCATTACCAACGCTTCAAAATGATCAAATTACATTTCTTGGTATTTTATGGCAATTAAACTGGAATTTTGCTAGTCGTGCCTGTATTATTGCCTGCCATGGTTCAGGCCGACGCCTTGGTACGGATCCAGTACCAGATCGCATGATATTTGTCCAGGACATCAAATACGACCCAAGGAACCATAACCAATGCTTCGAAATGATCAAGTTACATTTTTTGGCATTTTATGGCAATTAAACTGGAATTCCTCCAGTCGTGCCCGTATTATCGCCTACCATGGTCCACGTCGGACGCCTTGGTACAGAGCCGGTGCCGGATCACATGATATTTTTTCTGGACATCAAATACGACCCAAGGAACCATAACTAGCACTTCAAAATGATCAAGTTATATTTTTTGGCATTTTATGGCAATTAAACTGCAATTCCGCCAGTCGTGCATGTATTATCGCCTGCTATGGTCCAGGCCGGACGCCTTGGTACGGAGCCTATACCTGATCGCATGCTATTTGTCCAGGACATCAAATAAGACCCAAGGAACAATAACCCATGCTTCGAAATGATCAATTTACATTTTTTGGCAATTAAACTGGAGTTCCGCCTCTCGTTCCTGTATTATCCCGTCCAGACCGGAGGCCATGGTATGGAGTCGGTAATGGATCACATGATATTTGTCTCGGACATAAAATACAACAGAAGGAACCACAACCAACGGTTCGAAATGATCAAGTTACATTTTTTGCATTTTATGGCAATTAAACTGGAATTCCGCAAGTCGTGCCTTTATTATCGCTTGCCATGGTCCAGGCCGGACACCTTGGTGAGGAGCCGGTACCAGATATCATGATATTTGTCCGGGACATCAAATACGACCCAAGTAACCATAACACACGCTTCGAAATGATGAAGTTACATTTTTGGCATTTTATGGCAATTAAACTGCAATTCCGCCAGTCGTGCATGTATTATCGCCTGCTATGGTCCAGGCCGGACGCCTTGGTACGAAGCCTGTACCGGATCGCATGCTATTTGTCCGGGACATCAAATAAGACCCAAGGAACCATAACCAATGCTTCGAAATGATCAAGTTACATTTTTGGCATTTTATGGCAATTAAACTGGAATTCCTCCAGTCGTGCCTGTATTATCGCCTGCCATGGTCCAGGCCGGACGCTTTGGTACGGAGTCGGTACCGGATCGCATGATATTTGTCCTGGAAATCAAATACGACCCAAGGAACCATAACTAGCGCTTTGAAATGATCAAGTTACATTTTTTGGCGTTTTATGACAATTAAACTAGAATTCTGCTAGTCATGCTTGTATTATCGCCTGCCATGGTCCAGGCCGGACGCCTTTGTAGTGAGCCGGTACCAGATCGCATGATACTTTTTTACAGGACATCAAATATGACCCAAGGAACCATAACTAGTGCTTCGAAAGGATCAAGTTACATTTTTTGGCATTATATGGCAATTAAACTGGAATTCCCCCACTCGTGCGTGTATTATCGCTTGCCATGGTCCAGTCCGGCCTCCGTGGTACGGAGTCGGTACCGGATCACATGATATTTGTACGGGACATCAAATACGACCCAAGGAACCACAACCAAGGCTTCGAAATGATCAAGTTACTTTTTTTTGCATTTTATGGCAATTAAACTAGAATTTCGCCAGCCGTGCCTGTATTATCGCCTGCCATGGTCCAGACCGGAAGCCTTGGTATGGAGACAGTACCGGATCGCATGATATTCGTCCGGGACATCAAATACAACCCAAGGAACCACAACCAATGCTTTGAAATGATCAAGTTACATTTTTTGGTATTTTATGGCAATTAAACTGGAATTTCGTCAGTCGTGCCTGTATTATTGCCTGACATGGTTCATGCCGGACGCCTTGGTATGGAGCCGGCACCGGATCACATGATATTTGTACAGGACATCAAATATGACCCAAGGAACAAAAACCAACGCTTCGAAATAATCAAGTTACATTTTTTGGCATTTTATGGATATTAAACTGGAATTTCGCCAATCATGCTTGTATTATCGCCTGCCATGGTCCAGGTCAGACGCCTTGGTATGGAGCCTCTACCGGATCGCATGATATTTGTATGAGAAAGCCAATACAACCCAAGGAACCATAACCAGTGCTTTGAAATGATCAAGTTACATATTTTGGAATTTTATGGCAATTAAACTGGAATTCTGCTAGTCGTGCGTGTATTATCGCCTGCCATGGTACAGACCGGACTCCTTGGTACGGAGCTGGTACCGGATCATATTATATTTATACGGGACATCAAATACGACCCAGGGAACAACAACCAACGCTTCGAAATAATCAAGTTACATTTTTGGCATTTTATGCCAATTAAACTGGAATTCCGCCAGTGGTGCCTATATTATCCCCTGCCATGGTCCAGACCAGACGCTTTGGTACGAAGCCGATACCGGATCGTATCATATTTTTTTCGGGACATCAAATACGACCCAAGGAACCATAACCAATGCTTCGAAATGATCAAGTTACATTTTTTGGCATTTTATAGTAATTAAGCCGAAATTCCGCCTGTTGTGCCTGTATTATCGCCCGCTATGGTCCAGGCTGGACGTCTTGGTATGGAGCCGGTATTGGATCGTATGATATTTGTATGAGACATCAAATACGACCTAAGGAACCATAACCCGTGCTTCGAAATGATCAAGATACATTTTTTTGCATTTTATGGCAATTAAACTGGAATTCCGCCAGTCGTGCCTGTATTATCGCCTACCATGGTCCAGGCCGAATGCCTCGGTACGGAGCCGACACCGAATCACATGATATTTGTCTGGGACATTAAATAAGATCTTAGGAACCATAACCAATGCTTCAAAATGATCAAGTTACATTTTTTGGTAATGAAACTGGAATTTCGCCAATCGTGCATGTATTATCGCCTGCCATGGTCTAGGTCGGACGCCTTGGTACAAAGCCGGTACCGGATAGCATGATATTTGTCTGGGACATCAAATACGACCCAAATAACTATAACCAACACTTCGAAATGATCAAGATACATTTTTTAGCATTTTAAGGCAATTAAACTGGAATTCCACCACTCGTGCCTGTAATATCGCCAGTATTATTCCCTACCATGGTCCAGGCCGGACACCTTGGTACGGATCTGGTACCGGATCACATGATATTTGTACGAGACATCAAATACGACCCAAGGAACAACAACCAACACTTCTAAATGATCAAGTTACATTTTTTGGCATTTCATGGAAATTAAACTGAAATTCCGCCAGTCGTGCCTGTATTATCGCCTGCCATGGTCCAGGATGGACGTCTTGTTACGGAGCCGGTACCAGATCGCTTGATATTTGTCCGAGAATCCAATACGACCCAAGGAACCATAATCAACACTTCGAAATTATCAAGTTACATTTTTTGGCATTTTATGGTAATTAAACTGGAATTCCGCCAGTCGTGCCTGTATTATCGCCTGCCATGGTCCAGGATGGACGTCTTGTTACGGAGCCGGTACCAGATCGCTTGATATTTGTCCGAGAATCCAATACGACCCAAGGAACCATAATCAACACTTCGAAATTATCAAGTTACATTTTTTGGCATTTTATGGCAATTAAACTGGAATTCCACCAGCCGTGCCTGTATTATCGCCCGCCATGGTCCATGTCGGACGCCTTGGTACGGAGCCGGTACCGGAATGCATGATATTTGTCCAGTACATCCAATACGACCCAAGGAACCATAACCAACGCTTCGAAATGATCAAGTTACATTTTTTGGCATTTTATGGTAATTAAACTGGAATTCCGCCAGTCGTGCCTGTATTCCGTGAGTCGTGCCTGTATTATCGCCTGCCATGGTCCATGCCGGACGCCTTGGTACGGAGCCGGTAGTGGAACGCATGATATTTCTCCGGGAAATCAAATACGACCTTAGGAACCATAACCAACTCTTCTAAATGATCAAGTTACATTTTTTGGCATTTTATGGATATTAAACTGGAATTCCGCCGGTCATGCTTGTATTATCCCCTGCCATGGTACAGGTCGGACGCCTTGGTACGGAGCCGGTTCCGGATCGCATGATATTTGTCCGGGAAAGAAAATGCAACCCAAGGAACCATAACCCACCCTTCGAAATGATCAAATTACATTTTTTGGCATTTTATGGTAATTAAAGTGGAATTCCGCCACTCGTGCCTGTATTATTGCCTACAATGGTTCAGGCCAGACGGCTTGGTCAGAAGCCGGTACCATATCTCATGATATTTTTCCGGGACATCAAATATGATCCAAGGAACCATAACCAACGCGTCGAAATGATCAAGTTACATTTTTTGGCATTTTGTAGTAATTAAACTGAAATTCCGCTAGTCGTGCCTGTATTATCGCCTGCCATGGTCCAGGCTGGACGTCTTCGTTTGAAGCCGGTACCGGATCGCATGATATTTGTCCGAGAAATAAAATACGACCCAAGGAACCATAACCAGTGCTTCGAAATGGTCAAGTTATATTTTTTTGCATTTTATGGCAATTAAACTAGAATTCCGCCAGTCGTGCCTGTATTATCGCCTGCCATGGTCCAGGCCGGACTCCTTGGTACGGATCTGGTACCGGATCACATGATATTTGTACGGGAAAACAAATACGACCCAAGGAACAACAACCAACGCTTCGAAATGATCAAGTTAAATGTTTGCCATTTTATGGCAATTAAACTGGAATTCCGCCAGTCGTGCCTTTATTATCGCCTGCCATTGTCCAGGCGGGACGCCTTGGTACGGAGCTGGTACCGGATCGCCTGATTTTTGTTCGGGACATTAAATATGACCCAAGGAACCATAACACACGCTTTGAAATGATCAAGTTATATTTTTTGGGATTTTATGGCAATTAAACTGGAATTCCCCCAATCGTGCCTATATTATCGCCTGACATGGTCTAGGATGGACCCCTTGGTACAGAGCCAGTACCCGATAGGATGATATTTGTCCGGGACATAAAATATGACCCAAGGAACCATAACCAACACTTCAAAATGATCAAGTTACATTTTTTGGAATTTTATGGAAATTAAACTGGAATTCCGCCAGTCGTGCATGTATTATCACCTGCCATGGTCCAGGCTGGATGTCTTGGTACCGAGCCGGTACCACATCGCATGATATTTGTCCGAGACATCAAATACAACCCAAGGAACCTTAAATAGTGCTTCGAAATGATCACGTTACATTTTTTGGCATTTTATGGTAATTAAACTGGAATTCCGCCAGTCGTGCCTGTATTATCGCCTGCCATGGTCCAGGCCGGACGTCGTGGTACGGAGCCGGTATCGGATCACATGATATTTGTACGGGACATCAAATACGACCTAAGGAATCACAAACAACTCTTCAAAATGATCAAGTTATATTTTTTGGCATTTTATGGTAATTAAACTGGAATTCCACCAACCGTGCCTGTATTATCGCCTAACATGGTCCAAATCGGACGCCTTGGTATGGAGCGAGTACCGGATCGTATGATATTTGTCCGGAACATAAAATACAACCCAAAAAACCACAACCAACGCTTCGAAATGATCAAGTTACATTTTTTGGTATTTTATGGCAATAAAACTGGGATTTCGCCAGTCGTGCCTGTATTATTGCCTGCCATGGTTCAGGCCGAACGCCTTGGTACGGAGCCGTACCGGATCGCATGATATTTGTTCGGGACATCAAATACGAACCAAGGAACCATAACCAACGCTTCGAAATGATCAAGTTACATTTTTTGGTATTTTATGGCAATTAAAATGGAATTCCGCTAGTCGTGCCTTTATTATTGCTTGCCATGGTCCATGCAAGACGCCTTGGTATGAAGCCGGTACCAGAACAAATGATATTTCTCTGGGACATCAAATATGACCTTAGGAACCATAACCAATGCTTCGAAATTATCAAGTTACATTTTTTGGCATTTTATGACAATGAAACTGGAATTCCGCCAGTCATGCCTGTATTATCGCCTGCCATGGTCTAGGCCGGACGCCTCGGTATGGAGCTGGTACCGAATCGCATGATATTTGTCTGTGACATCAAATATGACCTTAGGAACCATAACCAATGCTTCAAAATGATCAATTTACATTTTTTTGTAATGAAACTGAAATTTCGCCAGTCATGCCTGTATTATCGCCTGCCATGGTCTAGGCCGGACGCCTTGGTACGAAGCCGGTACCGGATAGCATGATATTTGTCTGGGACATCAAATACGACCCAAGGAACCATAAACAACGCTTCAAAATGATCAAGTTACATTTTTTGGCATTTTATCTAAATTAAATTGGAATTCCGCCAGTCATGTCGGTATTATCGCCTACCATGGTCCAGGGCGGACGCCTTGGTACGGAGCCGGTACCGGATCACATGATATTTGTTCCGGACAGCAAATACGACTCAAGGAACCATAACCAATGCTTCAAAATTATCAAGTTACATTTTTTTGCATTTTATGGCAATTAATTTGGAATTCCGCCAGTCGTACCTGTATTATCACCTGCCATGGTCCATGCCGGACGCTTTGGTACAAAGCCGGTACTGGAATGCATGATATTTCTCCGGGACATCAAATACTACCTTAGGAACCATAACCAACGCTTCGAAATAATCAAGTTACATTTTTTGGCATTTTATGACTATGAAGCTGGAATTCCGCCAGTCGTGCATGTATTAATGCCTGCCATGGTCTAGGCCGAACGCCTTGGTGCGGAGCCGGTACCGGATAGAACTATATTTATCCGGGACATCAAATACGACCCAAGGAACCATAACCAATGCTTCAAAATTATCAAGTTACATTTTTCTGCATTTTATGGATATTAAACTGGAATTTCACCGGTCATGCTTGTATTATCGCGTGCCTTAGTCCAGGTCAGACGCCTTGGTACGGATCCAGTTCCGGATCGCATGATATTTTTCCGGGAAAGCAAATACGACCCAAGTATCCATAACCATCCCTTCGAAATGATCATGTTACATTTTTTGGCATTTTATAGTAATTAAACTAAAATTCCACCAGTCGGTGCCTGTATTATCGCCTGCCATGGTCCAGGCTGGACGTCGTGGTATGAAGCCGGTACCGGATTGCATGATATTTGTTAGAGACATCAAATACGACTGAAGGAACCATAACCAGTGCTTCGAAATGATCAAGTTAAATTTTTTACATTTTATGGCAATTAAAGTAGAATTCCGCCAGCCGTGCCTGTATTATCGCCTGCCATGGTCCATGCCGGACACCTTGGTGCGGAGCTGGTACCGGATAACATGATATTCTTAAAGGACATCAAATATGACCCAAGGAACAACAACCAACGCTTCGAAATGATCAAGTTACATTTTTTGGCATTTTATAGTAATTAAACTGAAATTCCGCCAGTCGTGCCTGTATTATCGCCTGCCATGGTCCAGGCCGGATGCCTTGGTACAGAACTGGTACCGGATAGCATGATATTTGTCCGGGATATTAAATATGACCCAAGGAACCATAACACACGCTTCGAAATGATCAAGTTACATTTTTGGCATTTTATGGCAATTAAACTGGAATTCCGCCAGTCGTGCCTGTATTATCTCCTACCATGGTCCAGGTCGGACACCTTGGTACGGAGCCGGTACGAGAATGCATGATATTTTTCCGGGACATCAAATACGACCCAAGGAACCATAACCAACTTTTAGAAATGATCAAGTTACATTTTTTGGCATTTTATGGCAATTAAACTGGAATTCTGCCAGTCGTGCCTGTATTATCTCCTGCCATGGTCTAGGCAGACACCATGGTGCGGAACCGGTACTGGATCGCATGATATATGTCTGGGACAGCAAATATGACCCAAGGTACCATAACTAACGCTTCGAAATGATCAAATTACATTTTTTGGCATTTTATGGTAATTAAACTGGAATTCCGTCAGTCGTGCATGTATTATTGCCTACCATTATTCAGGCCAGACGCCTTGGTACCATGCCGGTACCGGATCTCATGATATTCTTCAGGTACATCAAATACGACCCAAGGAACCATAACTAACGCTTCGAAATGATCAAATTACATTTTTTGGCATTTTATGGTAATTAAACTGGAATTCCGTCAGTCGTGCATGTATTATTGCCTACCATTATTCAGGCCAGACGCCTTGGTACCATGCCGGTACCGGATCTCATGATATTCTTCAGGTACATCAAATACGACCCAAGGAACCATAACTAACGCTTCGAAATGATCAAATTACATTTTTTGGCATTTTATGGTAATTAAACTGGAATTCCGTCAGTCGTGCATGTATTATTGCCTACCATTATTCAGGCCAGACGCCTTGGTACGATGCCGGTACCGGATCTCATGATATTCTTCAGGTACATCAAATACGACCCAAGGAACCATAACCAGCGCTTCGAAATGATTAAGTTTCATTTTTTGGCATTTTATAGTAATTAAACCGAAATTCCGCCAGTCGTGCCTGTATTATTGCCTGCCATGGTCTAGGCCGGACGTCTTGGTATGGAGTCGGTACCGAATCGCATGATATTTGTCTGAGACATCAAATACGACCCAAGGAACCATAACTAGTGCTTCGAAATGATCAAGTTAAATTTTTTGGCATTTTATGGCAATTAAACTGGAATTCCGCCAGTCGTGCATGTATTATCGCCTGTCATGGTCCAGGATGGAATCCTTGGTATAGAGCCGGTACCGGATCACATGATATTTATATAGGACATCAAATAGGACCCAAGGAACAAAAACCAATGCTTCGAAATGATCAAGTTACATTTTTTGGAATTTTATGGAAACTAAATTGGAATTCCGCCAGTCATGCCTGTATTATCGCCTGCCATGGTCCAAGCCGGACACCTTGGTACGGAGCCGGTACCGGATCACATGATATTTATATAGGACATCAAATAGGACCCAAGGAACAAAAACCAATGCTTCGAAATGATCAAGTTACATTTTTTGGCATTTTATGGCAATTAAATTGGAATTCCGCCAGTGCCTGTATTATCGCCTGCCATGGTCCAGGCCGAATGCGTTGGTATGGAGTCGGTACCAGATCGCATGATATTTGTCCCGGACATAAAATACAGCCCAAGGAACCATAACCAAAGCTTCGAAATGATCAAGTTACATTTTCTGCATTTTATGGCAATTAAATTGGAATTCCGCCTGTCATGCCTGTATTATCGCCTGCCATGGTCCAGGCCGGATACCTTGGTATGGAGATGGTACCGGATGGCATGATATTTGTACGGGACAACAAATACGACCTTAGGAACCATGACCAATGCTTCGAAATGATCAAGTTACATTTTTCGGCATTTTATGACAATGAAACTGGAATTTCGCTAGTCGTGCTTGTATTATCGCCAGCCATAATCCAGGCCGGACGCCTTGGTATGGAGACGGTACCAGATAGCATGATATTTGTCCAGGACATCAAATACGGCCCAAGGAACCACAACCAACGCTTCGAAATGATCAAGTTAATTTTTTTCGCATTTTATGGCAATTAAACTGGAATTCCACCAGTCGTGCCTGTATTATCGCCTGCCAATGTCCAGGCCGGACGCCTTGGTACTGAGCCAATACCCGATCGCATGATATTTCTCCGAGACATCAAATACGACCCAAGGAACCATAACCAACGCTTCGAAATGATCACGTTACATTTTTTAGCATTTTGTGGCAATTAAACTGGAATTCTGCCAGTCGTGCCTGTATTATCGCCTGCCATGGTCCATGCCGGACGGCTTGGTACGGTGCCGGTACCGGATAGCATGATATTTGTCCGAGACAAAAAATACGACCCAAGGAACCATAACAACCGGTTCAAAATGATCAAGTTACATTTTTTGGCATTCTATGGCAATTAAATTGGAATTCCGCCAGTCGTGCCTATATTATTGTCTGCCATGGTTCACGCCGGACACCTTGGTACGAAGCCGGTACCGGATCGCATTATATTTTTCCGGTACATCAAATACGACCCAAGGAACCATAACCAACACTTCAAAATGATCAAATTTACATTTTTTGGCATTTTATGGCAATCAAACTGGAATTCCGCCAGTCGTGCCTGTATTATTAACTACCATGGTTCAGGCCAGACGCCTTGGTACGGAGCCAGTACCATATCTCATGATATTTTTCCAGGACATCAAATACGACCCAAGGAACCATAACCAACGCTTCGAAATGATCAAGTTTCATTTTTGGCATTTTATAGTAGTTAAACCGAAACTACGCCAGTCGTGCCTGTATTATCATCTGCCATGGTCCAGGCTGGACGTCTTGGTATGGAGCCGGTACCGGATCGCATGATATTTGTACGAGACATCAAATACGACCCAAGGAACCATAACCAGTGCTTCGAAATGATAAAGTTACATTTTTTGACATTTTATGGCAATTAAACGGGAATTCCGCCAGTCGTACCAGTATTATCGCCTGTATTATTCCCTACCATGGTCCAGGCCGGACACCTTGGTACGGATCCGGTACCGGATCACATGATATTTGGACGGGACATCAAATACGACCCAAGGAACAACAACCAACACTTCGAAATGATCAAGTTACATGTTTTGGCATTTTATGGCAATTAAACTGAAATTCCGCCAGTCGTGCCTATCTTATCGCCTGCCATGGTCCAGGATGGACGTCTTGGTACGGAGTCGGTACCGGATCGCTTGATATTTGTCCGAGAATCAAATATGACCCAAGGAACTATAACCAACACTTCGAAATTATCAAGTTATATTTTTTGGTATTTTATGGCAATTAAACTGGAATTCCGCGAGTCGTGCCTGTATTATCGCCGGCCATGGTCCAGTTGGATGACTTGGTAAGGAGCCGGTACCGGAATGCATGATATTTGTCCGGTACATCAAATACGACCCAAGGAACCATAACCAACGCTTCGAAATGATCAAGTTACATTTTTCGGCATTTTATGGCAATTAAACTGGGATTCCGTCAGTCGTGCCTGTATTATCGCCTGCCATGGTCCAGGCCGGACGACTTGGTATGGAACCGGTACCGGATCGCATGATATATATCCAGGACAACAAATACGACCGAAGGAACCATAACCAACGTTTCGAAATGATCAAATCACATTTTTTTGCATTTTATGGTTATTAAACTGGAATTCCGTCAGTCGTGCCTGTATTATTGCCTACCATGATTCAGGCTAGACGCCTTGGTACGGAGCCGGTACCGGATCTCATGAAATTTTTCCAGGACATCAAATATGGCCCAAGGAACCATAACCAACTCTTCGAAATGATTAAGTTTCATTTTTTGGCATTTTATAGTAAATAAACCAAAAGTCCGCTAGTCGTGCCTCTAATATCGCCTGCCATGGTCCAGACTGGACGCCTTGGTATGGAGCCGGTACCAGATCACATGATATTTGTACAGGACATCAAATAGGACCCAAGGAACAAAAACCAACGCTTCGAAATAATCCAGTTACATTTTTTGGCATTTTATGGAAATTAAATTGGAATTCCGACAGTCATGACTGTATTATCGCCTGCCATGGTCCATGCCGGACTCCTTGGTACGGAGCTGGTACCGGATCACATGATATTTTTCTGGAACATCAAATAGGACCCAAGGAACTAAAACAAATACTTCTAACTAATCAAGTTATATTTTTCGGCATATTATGGAAATTAAATTGGAATTCCGCCAGTCATGCATGTATTATCGCCTACTATGGTCCAGGCCGGACACCTTGGTACGGAGCTGGTACCGGATTGCATGATATTTGTCCCGGACAGCAAATACAACCCAAGGAACCATAACCAAGGCTTCGAAATGATCAAGTTACATTTTTTGGCATTTTATGGCAATTAAATTGGAATTC
>ML387456.1:0-28559 GCA_005239525.1 Nicotiana knightiana | reverse complement strand
CAAATTATCGAAAGCCCTAGGTTACTACCCAATTCTCGATTTTTCACTAATTATGTGATTAAACTTAACTAGGAATTCATGCATGAGGCTAATATTAGGGTAGAATTTACTTACCTTCAATAACCAAGTCGTTTGCCCCTCTAAAATGGTGGAAATCACCCCAAGGAAGAAGAAGAAGATGAGGAAAAAATGAATTAAACCCGTGTATAAAAATACACTGTCTGAACAGTGTTTTCGCATCTGCGGCTCGAGGACCGCACCTGCAGTGTCGCACCTGCGAGCAAAGGCTCGCACCTGCGGAAATGGACTGGGGAGCCTGGCCCCGCACCTGCGTAGTGGAGACCGCACATGCATCTCCGTTCCTACGAAACTCTGTCCGCACCTGCAAGAATTGGCCAGACCACTGAGGGTTGCACCTGCGAGGCTGGGACCGCAGGAGCGGTCCCGCACCTGCCACTGGTCAACCGCACCTGCGGTCACACCAGAACAGGTGCACCAACAGCTATTTCAGCTAGTTTTTGGCCTCGTGTGGTGTCCGGGAGGCACCTGGGCCCACCCGATCCCCCGTCCAAATATACCAACAAGTCCCAAATCATAATACGGACTCGTTCGAGCCTTCGGAACACCCAAAACAACGCTAAAACTCAAAATCACACCTCAAAACCCCAAGAACCAAACTTAGGAACTTTAAGTTTTTTAGACTTCGCTAACAACGCGCCGAACCGACCTATGCTACTCGGAATGACACCAAATTTTGCAGGCAAGTCATAAATGACATAACAGAACAATTTCCGATCTCGGAATTCCGCTCGGACCTCGAAAACACAAAAATACGTCCAAAACCACAATAGTAACTTAAGGAACTTCTTATTTCAATATTGGGCGCCGAAACGCTCCCGGGTCATCAGAAATCCATTCCGAACATACGCCCAGGTCCAAAATCATCACACGAAGCTACCGGAATCGACGAAACTCAATTCCGAGGTCGTTTGTCCAAAATGTTGGNCGGTCATCTGCTGAAGCCGAGTATAGGTCGATGGCTATGACCATTTGTGAGTTGAAATGGCTTCGTGGTATTTTGAACAGTCTTGGCATTCAACAAGCTTCTCCCATTCGATTATCTTGTGACAGTCAATCAGCGTTGCATATTCTTCGCAATCCAGTATTCCACGAAAGAACAAAGCATATTGAGATAGACTGTCATTTTATTCGCGATGAATTTGTTGGGGGAACCATCCGCCCGGTTTTTGTCCGAACGGTTGCACAACTGGCCGATATCTTCACAAAGGCATTGGGAAAATCACAGTTTGAGCTCTTACTTGACAAGTTGGGCATTCGTAATCTTCATGCTCCCACTTGAGGGGGGGTGATAAGGAAAGAATTAGTGATAAGGAAAGAATTAGAGTTTAATTAGGAATGTGTAATATTTTCCTTATTAGAGTTTAGGTCTTGGTCTCCTATTAGGTTTAGGTTTTCTCTTATTTCTCTAACTTCTTTGTCTATAAATACTTGTGGAATTAATAAGAAGAGCAAGAGTTTTTCCTCCAATATTGTTCTTTGTCTTCCGCATCAAATCTTTCACAAACTCTATTCGTCATCTCCTTTTATTCTCTACCAAGCAACATTATTAATAGCCACTTTAATTTAGGGTTCTTTATTTATGGTCACTCCAACAACAAACCAACTTTATAAAAATCATTTACTGTCATAAATGAACGAGAGTAGGTGTAATTACCTCAAGAAGTCTGGAGGTTTGTGAAGATACTCTATGGAGTTCAGAACAAAATAATGTTATTACTAATGATTTGGAAGGGTAATCAACTAAAAAATATATATTCTTAAAAATGCACCTTGATGGAGTGATATAACCAGTGTTTTAAAAGGGGCGGGCATATGGTGAGGTGTTTTACCTATGCCTCAGCGATGCGTAAGCTCCGAGGTACATGGCGTAAGCCCCATAGGTTTTAGTTTTTAATATTTTATAAAATAATATAATTATAGTAAATATTTATAAACAAGTAATATTGCATAAAATTGAAAAAAGCTATAAATATGTGAAAAATATATATCTAGATGTGCTCCATCCCCATAAAAAACTAGTCAAAACAANATATATATATATATATATATATATGTGTGTGTTTTATTCCCATAAAAAACTAGTCAAAACAATCTATTATATGCTACTTAGAAGCACAAGTAACTTGAGTCGAAAAGAATAAAGTTTTCTACATGAAGGAACAAAAAGGATGACTAACCTGCAATTTGAACTTTGAACTTGCTGGTATGAAAGAGAATATAGTTCTCTTTGTATTTGTAAAAAAAGTTGAATATTCGTTGCTTTTAGCGGATATTAGCAGACTAGTGGACACGATAAAGAATTGAGAAATACCATGAATTAGGGCTTCAATCAATAAAAAAAAGTCTTGACTTTTAAATTTAATACATTTCAGTTCATTTTTAAAATTTTTGAGTAATTACCAATCTAACTTTTGGGAATTGGGGTATTATATGAAGGACTTATTCAATAAATTTTATTTTAATTTGAAAAAATCTCTGGGGCTTATGCCTCACTAAAAAACGTGCCTCAAATGCCCGGGCGTACACCCCGAATTGCTGGGCATACACCTCATGAGACTTTCGCTCGACACCATCGCCTCAGGGCCTGTTTGGTGCGCCTTACCCCAGGGCTCGCCCCGAAAATGCCTTTTAAAATACTGATATATAATAGAGATAATAAGAGATGAGGTGACACCTCTCTTTGGCCAAAGATCCTATTTATCTATTTTCTCCTTTTTTTGACCATTTCTCTTACTTTTCTTATCAAATACTCTATTTTTCCCATCCATTTTTTTATTATATAGAAGAGAGAAGAGGAGGTCGATCAAGGGCGTAATAGTCATTTCAAATATATTAGTGCATTGTTTGCTTGTATAGTAGGCTCAAAAGTTTGATTGTGGGATGAAAAAATAAAAATAAAGTGGTCATAAGCTATTAAATTTTTTAGGTGGACCCCACTTTCCATTCAACCTTCACTATCCTCATTAAATGCATTACTTGATGGTTATTATTATTTTTTCAGTAAGTGCTTTTAACTAGAAATATTATCTTTGGTAATTTTATAATTCAAATGCTCACCTGATTAAAAATATTATGTAACATACATTTATATATGACAATTCTATTATCTCTTTAAGAAATATTATTTCATTTATTTTATTTATTAACTATTTCAGATAAAGAAGATTTTATTTTTTAAAAATTAGTGATAATTTATGTGAATTTACATTCATATGTTCTTATATTATTATCAATTGATTTTATTTTTACAAAGTTCTCATTAAATTGCAATTTCAATTGGAATACTTTATAAAATAAGAAAAAAATATTTAAGAATAAAATATAATTTCAAGTTCCCTTTTTTTCTTATAGAATATTAAAATTTGTTCAAATTGTATAATAAGCATCCCCTCTCTAAAATATGATTTGAGAATATCTGAAGTAAAATTTAAGACAATTAATTTGTGGAATTGTTTTCTTTTAAAAATCATTATATATTAGAAAGTATGAGAAGTATCATCACACATGATTATACGTCCCCCTCTATGGTCGAAGTTAGTTGGATACTTCCTTTATTCAATAAGAATTCAACATTATAAATTTCAAAATACATAAATATACAATTAATTACTTGTAAAAAATCTCAACAAATAACTATTGTGATGAAAATTGTATTATACCCTAAATAGTATCTCAATCATATCAAATAAAACTAAAAAAAATTGTAATATTTCAATTTAAGGTCAACTTGATTAGTATTTAGAGTAATAGGGAGATAAATTTATATTTAATATTATGTCATTAAACTAGAACAAAATACAATTTTCTTGTTAAAAATTCTTTATAATTAAAAATCACAATTATTATTTCAAAGAACCAAAAAAAATACCTATTTATCAACTATTTGGGTATAAAATTAATATGTTTTATTATTCAAATTTTGATTTGTATAAAAAGAAAAGGTAATACATTAACACAACTCAAAATACTAAAAGAATAAAACTATATATCATTCAATTTAAACAATGAGAAAAATACATCACGACTTATTATCCAATTGACTTTTTAATCGTTATTTTATAATAATTAATTTTAAGCTTGGTCGTGCAAAAAACTTTTAAAATAAAAAAGTGTAGACCCTATATAGAAATAATTTAAATTGTACTTGAATTAATATCTAATCATTGTATAAAGTAAAACTTCGACAAGTATTATAAAGTGATTGGTATAGTAATGCGATTTTAGAAAAACTAAAATGCACATAATGCAAAAGATAAATAACAATACAGATAATCGTGGTTCTATACGTGTAACGACCCGACATGTCCTTTTGAGTATTTGCACTTCGCTCGATATTTTGAGAGCTCAAGTATCACCGCATGATGTATTATGACTTGCGTAAATCGTCGGTATTGGTTTTCAAGCTATCTGGAATCGATTTGGAAGAATGAACTTCAAGATTTGAACCCTAAGTTGGAAGAGTTGACCAAGTTTGACTTTTTAGCATTTGACGTGGGAAATGGAGTTTCATTATTTCTGTTAGCTCTGTGAGGTGATTTTGGACTTAGGATCGCATCCGGACTGTAAGTTGGAGGTCTGTAGTTGAATTAGTCTTGAAATGGAGAAAGTTGGCTTTTTGAGAAGTTTGACCGGGAGTGGACTTTTTGATATCGAGGTCGGATTCTGATTCCGGAAGTTGGAATAGGTCTGTAATGGAAAATGTGACTTGTGTTGCAAATTCGAGGCCAATCGGAGTTGATTTGATATGGTTTGGATGCTCAGTTGCGATTCTAGAAGTTCTTGAAGTTTAAGTTTGATCTTTATGCGTTTTGGCGTCCGATTCGTGGTTTTAGAGGTTATTTTGATGATTTGAGACCCCGAACGAGTCCGTGTTAGGTTATAGAACTTGTATGTGTGTCTAGACGGGGTCCCGGGGGTCTCGGGTGTGTTTCGGATAGGCTACGGGCTATTTCCTTCTATTTTTGGACTAATGATATCTCTTATCTGGTTTTCTCCTTCGCGTTCGCGTTCGCGTCTTATCCTCCGTGTTCGCGTCTGCTCCTCCGCATTCGTGATGAGTAATCTTGGAGGAGGTAATATTTGTTCATCGCGTTTGCATGAATACGATCGCGATCGTGATAGTCAGCCTTTTCCTTCTTTGCGTTCACGTACTTTCTTCTGCGTTCGCATAGTGAAGACCAGGCCCTAGGCACTGGTGAACATTCCTTCTACGTGTTCGCATTCTTCTGTCTGTGAACGCGTACTTATGTTTTTCCCTCTTTCGCGTTCGCATGCCTATCCTCACGTTCACATAGGCCAGTGGTGAGCCATCAGGTTTTTCCTTCTCCGCGTTCGCGAGCTTGTTGTCGCGTTCGCGATGACCAAACTGAACATCCTTCGTTTTCTTCTTTGTGAATGCGACGGTATCTCCGCGTTCGTATGCATAAACACCTGGGAAGGCAGAATATAATCTTAAATCGAGGGTTATACCATTTTTATCACATTTTGACTTGTAGAGCTCGATTTTGAGCGATTATTTGCGAGGTTTTCAAGCAAATCAACTGGGTAAGTTTTTTTCACCTAAAATTTATTATATGCCTTGATTTTATCTTTATTTTTTTCATTTAAATTGTGTTTTGCGTTGAGGAAAATGGTGGTTTTTTAAGAAAGTTTTCAAAATGTAAATTGATGATTTGAAGGGCGAATTTGTTTCAG
This sequence comes from Nicotiana knightiana, assembly GCA_005239525.1. Lineage (NCBI taxonomy): Eukaryota > Viridiplantae > Streptophyta > Magnoliopsida > Solanales > Solanaceae > Nicotiana > Nicotiana knightiana. The sequence continues at coordinate 22,784 of ML387456.1, read as the reverse complement.
AACTTGATAATTTTTATATGGTTGAACTCATATCGGAGTGAGTGTTTGGGTTTTATAAAATTTATCGGATTCCGAGGTGCGGGCTCGGGGAGTTAACTTTTTAGAAATTGAATAAAAATTACAGCTTTACAAATTGAAATGGTTTCCTCTTGCATTGTGTGATTTATTCAAGTTGTCTTGGGATATATTGAGATGAGCAGAGATGACTTTGTAAAGGGAGGCGGAAATTGAGTGTGAAGTTAGCCGAATTGAGGTAAGTGTTTTCCCTAATTTTGTTGAGGGAATTTTTCCTCCTATTTGTCATTATTTGCTACATGCGGGGGCGATACATATATGAGGTGACGAATGTATATGTATGTGCCGGGGTTAATCATGCTCGGGGGTAGATCATGTTATAATTGTATCTTGTAGAATTTCATAACGTTCTTGCTTCATGCCTCACTTGACCTTCAGATATTAAGAACGTAGTGTTAAATGTGAGAGTTGAGACTTAGTCTAATATAGCTTAATCAATTTGATGGGAAATTCTTATAATACATTGATATGTCTAATAAGGTCATCTCTATGCATAATCATTAAATACGTTGCTATGGCCGATATTTTGAGACGCTAGATTCCATACTGGTGTTGTTGATAAATTGTGAGATTTGTGGAAGTACTTGAATTATATGGCCCTTGAGGGTTTTATTGAATCATTGTTGGTTATAAATGCCGTGATTGAGAATTTGTTGGAATATCCGTTTGAACACTTTCCTTAATGTTGTTTATACTTCCTGCCTTGTCATTTTATTGAGTTTCATATGCTTGGTGAGGAAGAGTGTAAAGTACGAAGGGTGATGCCGTTCCATTATTTATATTCATTATCATGTGAGGAAGAATGTAAAGCACCAAGGGTGATTCCGTGCCATATTATTGAGAGTAAAAGCACGAAGGTTGATGCCTTGCCATATTATTGAGAGTAAAAGCACGAAGGGTGATGTTGTGCCATATTATTGAAAGTAAAATCATGAAGGGTGATGCCATTCCATGTCATTTGTGAGTAAAAGCACAAAGGGTGATGTCGTTCCATTGCATTTATACTTTTATACTTTTGTGTTATTGCGAGTGCATGGCACGATGGGTGTTTCCGTGCAAGCAAGGACGAGGGACATGCATAATGTTATGATATACTTTTCTTGCAGATACCTTCATGTCTTACCTTGAATTGTTATGGTGGTACTTGTGGTTCTTATGTTGCTTGTCATCACTGTTCTGTCCTTATTCTCTATCTCAATCTTTGCTTTGTTGCCTATACTTTCTACTTGTTTAACTTTTAAACATCATTTCTACTTCATGTTGTTATGATTGTATCCATGTCATATCCGTTTTGTTGCACTTAGGTACGGGTCTTCTGCCATGTTAGTCATTCGTGCTCTACTTGTTGCATTATAAAGAACATGCACCCCTCTCCCTTGTCTTATTTGTTATATTTATCTTCATGCCTCCATCATGCTAGTTAGTTGAAGTTATAATCCTCTTTCCTAATTGTTGTCATTACCCCTTTCTCTCTGCTTAGGTTGTTACTGATATTTTTTTGTACATTCTCGTTCACTATTACTGCTTGCATATCTCCGTCCTTGTCATTTCTATTATCGGTATTTCTATAATTTGGCTGTTACTTTTTTACGCATATATGTTGAGGATGAGATAAATGCACGAAGGGTGTTGCTGTGCCGTTAGATTTGATGTCTTGAGTGCTTCTCTCACACTATGAAAGTTTTGAGGTGATTTGTTATGGTTCATGGGATTTCGTTCTAATTTGGTCGAGATGTTGGAAACTGTTGAATTATGATTTTTTTTGGTACTATGTTATTGCTCTGTACAGTCATGTCGTGTACTCTATTCTATTATACTATGACATAGTTCTATTGCTAGGTCATATTACAGTGTTATCAATAAGCTTTTTTTTTAACTAAAAAGCCTCGACACTACTTCGACGAGGTTAGACAAGATACTTACCAGAACTTGGGGTCGGTTGTACTGATGCTGCACTTCTACACACTCCGTGCAGACTATTGGAGCGGAGCTGCTAGAGAAGCCAGGAGCTGACCCTGAAGATATTCATGTATTCTGGATAGAAGCTTCCACTTGTCCTTGGTAGTTTTAGACATTATTAATCTGTTCATGTAGTTCTCAAATAGATCGTGTGATTATTTGTATTAGCTTTGTAAATTCTAAATTCTACAAGCTTATGATTCATACTACCAGTTCTTGGGTAAATTTGTAAAAGTTTAGTCAATCCTATTTTATTTTCTTATATATCCTTTTGGCTTGTATCTATTGTTAGTTGGTTTACCTAGCGGGCGGAGTTAAGCGCCATCATGACCTGCGATGACCAAACTGAACAACCTTCATTTTCTTCTTCGCGAACACGACGGTATCTCTGCGTTCGCGATGCATAAACACCTGGGCAGGCATAATATAATCTCAAATCGAGGGTTATACCATTTTTATCATATTTTGACTTGTAGAGCTCGATTTTGAGCGATTCTTTGCGGGGTTTTCAAGCAAATCAATTGGGTAAGTGTTCTTCACCTAGAATTATTATATTCCTTGATTTTATCTTTCTTTTTGTCATTTAAATTGTGTTTTGAATTGGGTAAAATGGTGATTTTTTAAGAAAGTTTTCAAAATGTAAATTGATGATTTGAAGGGCGAATTGGTTTCGGAACTTGATAAATTTTGTATGGTTGAACTAGTATCGGAGTGGGTATTTGGGTTTTGTAAAATTTATCGGATTCCGAGGTGCGGTCTCGGGGAGTTAACTTTTTAGAAATTGAATAAAAATTACAGCTTTACAAATTGAAATGGTTTCCTCTTGCATTGTGTGATTTATTCAAGTCGTCTTGGGATATATTGAGATGAGCAGAGATGACTTTGTAAAGGGAGGCGGAAATTGAGTGTGAAGTTAGCCGAATTGAGGTAAGTGTTTTCCCTAATTTTGTTGAGGGAATTTTTCCTCCTATTTGTCATTATTTGCTACATGCGGGGGCGATACATATATGAGGTGACGAATGTATATGTATGTGCCGGGGTTAATCATGCTCGGGGGTAGATCATGTTATAATTGTGTCTTGTAGAATTTCATAACCTTCTTGCTTCATGCCTCACTTGACCTTCAGATATTAAGAACGTAGTGTTAAATGTTAGAGTTGAGACTTAGTCTAATATAGCTTAATCAATTTGATGGGAAATTCTTATAATACATTGATATGTCTAATAAGGTCATCTCTATGCATAATCATTAAATACGTTGCTATGGCCGATATTTTGAGACGCTAGATTCCATACTGGTGTTGTTGATAAATTGTGAGATTTGTGGAAGTACTTGAATTATATGGCCCTTGAGGGTTTTATTGAATCATTGTTGGTTATAAATGTCGTGATTGAGAATTTATTGGAATGTCCATTTGAACACTTTCCTTAATGTTGTTTATACTTCCTGCCTTGTCATTTTATTGAGTTTCATATGCTTGGTGAGGAAGAGTGTAAAGTACGAAGGGTGATGCCGTTCCATTATTTATATTCATTATCATGTGAGGAAGAGTGTAAAGCACCAAGAGTGATGTCGTGTCATATTATTGAGAGTAATAACACGAAGGGCGATGTCGTGCCATATTATTGAGAGTAAAAGCACGAAGGGTGATGTCGTGCCATGTCATTTGTGAGTAAAAGCACGAAGGGTGATGTCGTGCCATTGCATTATACTTTTATACTTTTGTATCATTGCGAGTGCATGGCATGATGGGTGTTTCCATGCAAGTAAGGACGAGGGACATGCATAATATTGTGATATTCTTTTCTTGCAGATACCTTCATGTCTTACCTTGAATTGTTATGGTCGTATTTGTGGTTATTATGTGGCTTGTCATCGCTGTTCTGTCCTTATTCTCTATCTCAATCGTTGTTGTGTAGCCTATACCTTCTACTTGTTTAACTTGAAAACACCATGTCTACTTCCTGTTGTTATGATTGTATCCATGTCATATCCTTTTTGTTGCACTTAGGTACGGGTCTTCTTCCATGTTGGTCATTCATGCTCTACTTGTTGAATTATAAAGAACATGCACCACTCTCCCTTCTCTTATTTGTTATATATATCTCCACGCCTTCATCATTCTAGTTAGTTGAAGTTATAACCCTCTTTCCTAATTGTTGTCATTACCCTTACACTCTCTGCTTAGGATGTTACTGATGTTTTTTGTACATTCTCGTTCATTATTACTGCTTGCGTATCTTCTTCCTTGTCATTTCTATTATCGGTATTTCTATCATTTGGCTGTTACTCTTTTACGCATATATGGCGAGGATGAGATAAATGCACGAAGGGTGTTGTCGTGCCGTTAGATTTGATGTCTTGAGTGCTTCTCTCACACTATGAAAGTTTGAGGTGATTTGTTGTGGTTCATGGGTTTTTGTTCTAAGGAAAAGATTGGTCGAGATGCTGGAAACTGTTGAATTGTGATTCTTTTTGGTACTTTGTTATTGTTCTGTACAGTTGTGTCATGTACTCTATTCTATTATACTATGACATAGTTCTATTACTAGTTTACATTACAGTGTTATCAATAAGCATCTTTTTATTAAAAAACTTCGTCGCTACTTTGACGAGGTTATACAAGATACTTACCCGTACTTGGGGTCGGTTGTACTGATGCTGCACTTCTGCACACTTCATGCAGACTATTGGAGAGGAGCTGCTGGAGAAGTCGGGAGCTGACCTTGAAGATGTTCGTGTATTCTGGATAGAAGCTCTCACTTGTCCTTGGTAGTTTTAGACATTATTAATCTGTTCATGTAGTTCTCAAATAGATCGTGTGATTATTTATATTAGTTTTGTAAATTCTAAATCCTATAAGCTCATGATTCGTACTACCAGTTCTTGGGTAAATTTGTAAAAGTTCAGTCAATCCTATTTTAGTTTCTTATATATCCTTTTTGCTTGTATCTATTGTTAGTTGGCTTACCTAGCGGGTCGAGTTAGGTGTCATCATGACCTGTGATTTTGGGTCGTGACAATACGTTATTACACAAAAGCCTATTCTCTTTCTTCTTTCCCCAAAGGCGTATAAAATATGTAATTAGCAATAACCAAGAAATATTAAAAGGAAGAAAAGAAAGAAAAAAAAAAGAAAAAAGCAACAATTGGGCTCGTGCGGGTACATCATCTTGTGAAAGTAACAAATTCGTACAATTAATCTGATAACTAAAAAAAACTCACCACTTAATCATATGGAAATTGAAACGGCACATCACGTTAAGTATCTTTTTGAACCGACACTGCACTAATCCTTCGACTCAAATACAATTATTAATCTTGCATTGCTGAATTCCTCGCTTTCATGTTACAATAGTGGGATAACTATTTCTGTGGAGGATTATTATCAAGGGAGGTTGATCGGAGCCGCTTTTCAAGTTTTGACTAGCCATTCCAATATCTGATAGGTTTTAATGACTATTACATGTCGTTGTTATTTCATGTAATATTTCTAGTTTAGAATTATTAAGTGTAGAAATATTCTAGTCTTTTAATTTGTGTCCTGATTTATCTCTTAAATTTACTTTTCACATTTTTTCTTCCGTGTTTTGCTTTTTTTTTTTTTTTTTGAACTAGCAACAAAAGGGTTTGCCCTCATTACTGTAAGTTTCAATTTTCTTCTCATCAAATACATACGTGGTTCTAGGTTACATGATCATTAGTTTCGGATTTGAATGTTATTGAAGAAACTTGCTTCTGAGTTGAGAAGCTTAGTCGGTTAACAATGGTGAAAGTTTCTAGAAAGAAGGGGATAATATTTTTCAGAAAGTAAAAGGATATATTCTCTTCTACTGTATTATTGATTACCTGTGCATTTATACACATGTATTATTCCTAACAAACTAATACGTGCACTATCACAACTAACTATAAGTTACAACTAACTCCACTAACTCATGTACAGTTGGATATGAGCTGGACATCTACATACATAGTCAGTTTTATATATGCCAATACTCCCCCTCAAGCTGGAGGGTGTAACACGTTGAACACTCCCAGGTTGCCCATCAAATACATATGTTGAGCACTACTCAAAGCCTTAGTTAAGAGATCATCATGTTGATCCTTAGTACCCCACGAATTGAGTTTTGATGATTCTAACTTTAATCTTGTCTCTAATAAAATGACGGTCGATCTTTATATGTTTCGTGCGTTCATAAAAATAGGATTTGTTGCAATTTGTAGGTATCACTGAGGACTGTTACATGTTGTAATATTGGCACTCCTAGCTCCTGAAACAGACCCAACAACCAAGTGATTTCTGCCATACCAGACGCCATGCTCCTGTATTCAGCTTCTGCGGAACTCCTCGAGACAGTCTGTTGTTTCTTAGATTTTCAAGATATCAAGGAGTCTCCAAACTTGATCACATATCCGGTTACATCTTCTAGTATTAAGACACGCTCCCCAGTCGGAGTTACACCAATAAGTCAGTTCTCGAGCTGGCTCTAATCTCAACAGAATGCCCTGTCCGGGTCTTCAATTATCGCACTACTCTAATAGCAGCCTCCTAGTGTGAAAGCTTTGGGCACTGCATGAATTGGCTTAAGGTCTGAACAATGTAGCTAATTTCAGGCCTTGTCATTGTCACATACTACAACTTTCCCATTAGACTATAATAAGCACATACATCTGCCAGTGGTTTATCATTCTGTCTTCATTGCTTCATCCTATTCTACAGTTGTGAGCCTCTTGTTTGTCTCTAGAGGTGTTGCTGCAGTTTTTGCTCCACTTAGTCCCATTCTGAGATCAATTCTAAGACAATTTCCTTTGATTCAACAATACACCAGTCTTGGACCTCATAATCTCTATTCCCAAGAAATATTTCAATTCACCTAGATCCTGCACTTTAAATTTTTGCTGTAGAATTTTCTTGGATGTGTCGATAAACTGACAATTTCTCCCTGTTATGAGAAAATCATCCACATAAACCAGGATAATCACAATGTTTCGACCTCTCTTCATAGTGAATAAAGAGTAGTCATGGCTGCTCTGGACAAAACCTGAATCTGTCAAGGCCTCAGTCAATTTAATGTTTCATTGCCTAGAGGCTTGTTTAAGCCCATATAATAACTTGATGAATTTGCACACTTTCTTCTCCCCCTGGCTTCCAAATCCCTCTAGCATTTACATGTAGACTTCTTCATACAAGTCTCCTTGCAAAAAAGCATTATACACATCTATCTGAAATAACTCCTAACATTTTGAGGCTGTCAGTGCTATAACAGACCTTACTGTGATCATTTTTGCCACATATGAGAAGGTCTCATGATAATCTAATCCTTCTCTTTGACTGTACCCTTTTGCCACTAGCCTTGCCTTAAATCTCTCTACTTCCCAATTTGCCTTGAACTTGATCTTGTATACCTATTTTGATCCTATAGTAGTCTTCCCAGTAGGTAGATCCTCTACTTCCCATGTTTTGTTTTCCTCTAGTGCCTTGATTTCCTGGTTCAATCCATCTAGCATCTTTAACAACTTCCTTGAAGGTTTGTGTTTCAATAAGTGATGAGAATTTAGCAAGATAGCATTGATACTTCACTAAGGTGTTTGCATATGATAGGTAATCTGATATGGGGTAAAGGCAATGTGTCTTTGGAGGATGTGTAACATAATCCCTCATACAAATAGGCTATTTGGATTCTCTAGTTATCTTTCTTCTTTCATGAACAACAGGAATGTTAATCGCTGTTGTAGGAACTTGATCCGGACCTTGCTCTAACTCTGCATCTTCAACATCTTGCTCATGCCCCAATTCCTCACCTATATCATCTTGTTCATGCTCGACTTCAATGAATGGATGTTCTTCTGTCTCTACAAGTGCATGTACTTGACCCTGCTGCATACCTGATGTGTGTGTTGTCTCTAATGGTGTCAAGGGATTATCAGCACACAAGTGCATTGGCACAACACTTGGAAGTACCATAGATTTTTGTTTGAAAGGGAAAATTGTCTCTTTGAACACCATATCCTTGCTTATAAAAAATAGATTAGAAGAAAAATCCAGTAATATGTAGCCCTTCTGGGTTTCTAAAAAACCAAGAAGTATTGCTGCATTGGCCCTTTGAGCAAACTTGTCTCCCTTGACCAACCTTGTAGCATGACACAAACATCCTAGAACTCTGATATGTCCAAGAGTTGGCTTCTTCTTATACAACATCTCATAAGTAACCTTACCATTCAAAACTCTAGAAGGTAGCCTATTTATCAAATAGACTGTTTCTTGCACACACATACCCCAGTACCTTATAGGAATACTTGCCTGAAACCTTAAGGCCCTTGCCACATCTAGGATATGTTTGTGCTTCCTTTCCACGACACTGTTCTATTGTGGAGTATATGGGAAACTGCTCTGATGTATTATACCAAAATCATATAACAATGTATCACACTGAGAGTTAAAGAACTCTGTTCTATTGTCTGATCTTATCACTTTAGTCATAGTTCCAAACTGATTTTTAACCATGGTCAAGAGCTGCTTTAAAACGACTATAACTTCAGACTTTAAGTGCAAAAGATAAATCCATGTGAATCTAGTATTTTCATCCACAACAGTTAAGAAGTAATTCTTTTTGTCATAAGTAGGTACTTTATAGGGTCCCCATAGGTTTAGATGTACAAGATTGAATGACAAATCAGCTCTAGAACTACTAATAGGAAATTGTAATCTAGACTGCTTTGCTAATGGAAATACAGGACAATCCTTTTTTATAGTCCTACTAACTTTATTCCTTAAGTATTCCATATGATTCATAGTTGTAACAGATGGGTGGCCCAACCTCATGTGCCATAGATTGCCTTCTTCACTATAATTGCTTACTACAGCAACTCTTATTCTAGCAAGTCTGTTTGCATCTGAATTCTCCTTAAGAATGTATAAGTCTCCCCTCTCTCTACCAATTTCCTTCACACTGCCACTTTAAAGGTCCTGAAATACATAGAAATCAGGAAAAAATGTGGCAGCACAAGAGAGCTCTTTGGTCAGCTTTGATATCGACAGTAGATTATACTTAAAGTTAGGCACATATAAAACATTCTGAACAACATCTTTGTCAAAAAAGTTCACATTACCAATGTGTGTGATATCAGCTACTTCCCTGTTGGTAGGTGCACTTTATCAGTCCTAGATGTCCCTACAGCATCACAACCTTGTAATATTTTTAAACTAGCAGCAATATGATGAGTAGCGCCGGAATCTATGATCCATTCCTTTGGTGTGTGTTCAAACATCAAGCAAGTAACAATACCTGCAAAGTTGGCATGGTTCTCCTTTGTACAATTGGCCTGATTCTCTCCTGGTTCTTTGTTCAACAGCTCCAAAATTTTCTTATATTGCTCATCAGTAAAAAAAAAAGACATTTTGGTTCAGATGTTCCTTTATTAGTTCTAGCTCGTTGCAATGAAGAAGATCCTTCTACATTGTTGACTATTGCAAGAGGCTCTCTTCTCCATCCATTCGAGTTTCTTGTTCCAAACTTCTTCTTAGGCTTCAAGTACATAGGATAACCAATGATTATATAGCAATTTTCTTTTGTATGACCCTTCATCCCACAGTGTTCACGTTGAGGGAATTGTTTCTTTCCTTTAAATCCTTGGACTCTTCCAGCTTGCATAGCTATAGGATCCATTTTATCTGATAAAACAGTAGCTCCAACAGATTGTTGGCTTTCATCTTGAATTATCATCGCATAAGTTTGATTGAGATTAGGCGCATTAGTCTTCATAAGGATCTGTCACCTTGATTGATCATATGAATCACTGAGGCCGCTTAGAAATTGCATAACTCTTTGTTGATGCATTTGTTCCATATGATCTCTTGCTTTTGGACAGCCGCAATAAAAAAAATGGTACCAGTACATTATATTCATGCCAAAGCTCCTTTAACCGTGAAAAATACACCGAAACATAGTTAGTTCCCTGTGATAAGGTCACAATTTCCCTGTGTAATTGAAACATTCGCATTCGATTGACTTTGTCAAATCTCTCTCGCAGGTCTTCCCAAATGAGGTGAGCATCTGATGCATAAACGATTCCTCCAAGGAGTTCTGCTGAAAAATTGTTCATTATCCATGAAAGAACAATCGCATTACAGGTTTCCCATTGCTCCAGCAGGTCACCTATGTACGAGTCTCTCTTACACTTTCCTGTGGCGAACCCTAACTTCTTCTTCCCCATAAGTGCAATCCGCATTGACTTGCTCCATAGACTGTAATTCTCTGATCTTGTGAGCTTAACAGGAACACTTACTGAACCAGGAGTGTTCAACGGACCAATATACAGAGGATGAGTGTGGTCGATCACAGTTTCTTCCGCTGACGAGGAATCACCCATTGTTGAAGAGAATAAGCTTCAAATATTACTATGAACAGAAAAATAGAGAAAAAAACTGAACCAGAGATTAGATCGCGTGAGATTCCAGTATCTCCCGCTCTGATACCATGAAAAGGAGAAGCCAGGCAAAATTCATCTCGATCAGGCTTTAACCTAGCGAGGCCAGCTTAAAGCCAGGCCCAACCAGGCGTTAGCCTAGCAACGCCAGCTTAAAGCCAGGCCTTACCAGGCGTTAGCCTGGTGACGCCAGGCTGAGGCTGGCATTAGCTTGGCGACACCAGGGTTCCGGTCCGAGTTTTGAAGGCTTAAATACTTTCCCAGCATAACTAGGAGTGACTTACACGTTTAGGGCTTATTCCAAACATATAAATAGAACCAAAAATGCCACTTTGAAGTACTTTTGCAACCGGAGGCAAGAATAGCTCGTGGAACACTACTTGGGAGTTCGAATCATTGATTTCTACATCCCCTTATCTTCACTCTGTAATTTAATTATGCAAATTATTTTGGATATTGTTACTACGAGTATGAGTAGCTAAAATCCTCATCTAGGGTTTGATGAACCTATTTAAGGATGAGTTTCTCGTTATGTTAATATAGAATTGCCATAGTTTTCTCTCTATTTGTTCAACTATATGCTTGTTGTTGTTGATTGAAGGGCCCTCGATTAACTGTTCCTATTTAGTGTGCATTACTCGGGAGAGAGCGCATATTTAGGTAGTTGTTGAACAACATCACTCCTAACGTATATGAGGGATCAATACAAAGGTCTTAAAGGTGGGATTAAGGATAACAAAACCTTGGGTGTGATCTAAGTGAGCATTAATTAAAGCTAGCTAGCGTAACTCGGGAGAATATGTATAATATATCGTTGTAATTACTCGGGAGAGAGTTACGACAGTCTGAGTACCCATGATCGTTAGAGAAGACTTAGGCGAATTTATAACAATCATAGCGGAAAGGATTCCGACAATAGGGGAAATCATAACCTTAGATCATTTCAATTCTTGTCTACAACCCGTTCGTAGTTAGTTCTTAATTATTGCATTTTCATTACGTAATATTTAGTTAGTAAACATCAAATCCATTACTTAAATATTTCTGAAGATTGAATACGTGAATTTGTGTGAGTCCAGTAGTTATGATTGATAGGTTAATTCCCTGTGGGATTCGACTTTGGACTTGTTAACCGGAATATATTTATAGCGACCGCTTTGTCCTTTTTATAATTCATAGTTGGGCGTGATCAAATTTTGGCACCGTTGCCGGGGAATTAACGGTGTTACTAATTACATTTAAAAGAAGTGCAAAAATTCTTAGTGTAATCAATTTTCTTCGACTCAAACTGAATACATTGAAACTCTATCGGTTGTAATCTTGGGTATTACAGGTGCATGCCTAGAAACTCTTCAAGAACTGGTGAAGTGTTTGAAGCATTATCAGATCCTGAGAAAGTTTTCAATGCATTGAATCGTGCAACAGGAAAAGCAAACAACAACAGAACTTGACTGAACAATTTGAACCAGACATGGCAGATGAAGTAAACAATAGGAACAATAGGGATAACGTGAATGACCCGAATGAGCAGATGGTGGTGCCTCTTGTGCCAGAGGTTGCATTGTACGATTGGTCACAACTCACCGTGGATAACTTAGCAACCGCAATTGTAGTCTCGCAGCTTCAAGCTGACTTATTCCAGATTACAAACAACATGCTTCATTTGTTGCAAAACAAGGGACTATTCTCAGGGTCATACATCGAAGATCCTCAACAATATCTAAAGAATTTCCTGTCAATCTGTGCCACACAAAGACAACACAATGTGACACCGGAAGCAATAAGGCTATTGTTGTTTCCATTCTCTATAACGGGAGCAGCTCATACTTGGCTTAATTCACTCCCCATAAATTCCATCACTACTTGGGAGGAACTAGTCAAGCAATTTGTGAAAAAATTTCACCCACCCAACAAGATTGCTCAGCAAATTGATGAGATCTTGAGCTTCAGACGGAAACCAACAAAAATATTGCAAGAGACTTGAGTAAAACATTCAGGGGGAGCAAAATCTTACTCGACAAGATGGCACAAAACTCGGGATGGACGACTAGGAACGCGTCAATAGCTCATGTGGTTTACTCAGTGGCCTTAGACCCAGCTAACTCCCTAGCTGAAAATATGGCCACTTTAATGACACAAATGAGCATCCTCACCAAAAAGGTTGATAAATCATGCCAGAATCAACAGGTACACATTGTTGATGCAACTAATGGGGATTTATGTACATCTTGCATTAATCAGCCATATGGTTGCTCGTGGAGTGTGGATGGTGATCACCAACAATATCAGGAAAATATGAATTATGTGTCCAACTATGGGGAACAGAGACCAGGTGGTCAGTATTGGGGTCAGCATAATCAACAATACAGGCCCGCCCCGCAGCAGCACAACAATAACAACAATCTTGGGGCCACGCGACCTCAAGGTCAAATGGTGCCTTACCAAAGGCAACAAGGCTACAATCATCAGAATTAGTAGCAGGCTAATTATCCACCTTAACAACAACACATTGGGAGACACGAAGATGGGTTTGCTAGACTAAAGGGAATGATACAATAATTGTTTGGGTCCACTGGAAAATTAACTGAGAGAGTAGACTCAGACGAGTCGGCTATAAAGAATATTGAGATCCAATTGGGTCAGATTTCGATAGCTCTGAATAATCATCCTCAGGGGACGTTACCTGCAGACACAGAGATAAACCCAAAGGAGCAAGGTCCAAAGCAGCTAATGGCAGTGAGTCTACGAAATGGTAGAGACCTATACTTGGAGCAGATTGCTCGTGAAAGAAGACCTACTGAAACACCTGTGCCAGTGCCCATTGAGGTAGACGATTCAGCAGGGTTGACTGAGGTGACAGTAAATCATGCTCAAGAAGATTCCAACAAAGAAAAAGAGGATGTGAAAGAGGCTGAGACAACACAGGAACCGATAGTGGAGGCAGTGCCTGAACGAGAAAAAAATCAAATCATAGGGAAGAAACGACCTCCAGCACCATTCGCATAGAGATTTCCCAAGTATCAGAAAGATGAGAAATACAAGAAATTCTTGGAGATGTTGAAGCAAGTTTAGGTAAACATTCCATTGATTGATGCTTTAAAGGAGATGCCTGGTTATGCGAAAATGATGAAGGACTTGATGTCCCGCAAGTTCGACTTCTAATACTTGGCCACAGTCACACTAACTCATCCTTGCAGTGCTGTTGTGACGAGACTCATTGATGAGAAGCTGTCTGACCCAGGGAGTTTCACAATTCCCTGCACTATAGGTAACTTTGCATTTGCTAAGGCACTGTGTGATTTGGGAGAAAGGATAAATTTTATGCCCCTAGTTATCTATAAAAGGCTCGGGATTGGAAGAGCTAGACCCATGTCCATTTTATTGCAGCTGGATGACAGGACAGAAAAGAGACCCTCTGGTATTCTAGATGATGTGTTGGTGCAGGTTGGGAAGTTTGTGTTCCCAGCAGATTTTGTCATTCTTGATTGACGTGTTGATGAGGAAATTTCCATAATTTTGGGAAGACCATTCTTGTCCACTGGGAGAGCTTTAATCGACTGTGAAACTGGAGAGCTCAAGATGAGATTAAATGATGACGAAATAACATTTAACATGCAGAAATCTATGAGGCGGCCAAGTGAATTCACCAAGTTCTCTCTAATATATGTCGTGGATGTAATTTTGGAGAAGGATGACGAGAGATTGAAAATTCAAGATCCTCTAGCAGCTTGTCTCATGAACCTAGATGAAGCTAATGGAGAAAAATTGGCAGAGTGGGTACTTTCTCTTGAAGGCAAGGGTTTTTGGAAGAGGGAGCTCGAATTTGAGCCCTTGTACTTAGAGGAAAGAAAAACTCCTCCGGCTAAACCATCCATAGAAGAACCCCCAAAACTGGAGCTGACGTCACTGCCTGCCCATCTCAGGTATGCATTATTAGGACCTAACTCAATGATACTTGTTATTATCTCATTTAGTTTGTTATATGGGCAGGCAGAACAGCTTTTGCGGGTACTGACGGAGTGCAAGACTGCAATCGGGTGGACCATTTCAGACATCAAGGGGATCAGCCCGACCTTCTGTATGCATAAGATTCTACTGGAAGATGGGCATAAACCTTCCAGAGAACACCAAAGATGGTTGAACCCTAATATGAAGGAAGTGGTGAAGAAGGAAGTTATTAATTGGATAGATGCGGGAATCATATTCAACATCTATGACAGCAACTGGGTTAGCCCAGTTCAGTGTGTACAAAAGAAGGGTGGAATGACGGTGGTGCAAAATGAGAAGAATGAATTGATCTCTACACGAACCGTCACAGGTTGGCGAATCTGTATGGATTACAGGAAATTGAACTTGGCTACCCATAAAGACCACTTCCCACTTCCATTCATTGATCAGATGTTAGATAGACTGGAAAGGAGGTCCCACTTTTTTTTAGATGGATACTCAGGGTAAAATCAGATCTCTATTGCACCAGAGTAAAGAGAAAAAACCTCGTTCACCTGCCCTTATGGGATTTATGCTTTTCGGAGAATGCCGTTTGGCTTATGCAACGCACCTACCACATTCCAAATATGCATGATGGCCATCTTCACGGACATGGTAGAGGAAATAATGGAGGTGTTCATGGATGATTTCTCAGTGGTGGGGAATTCATTCGATGGTTGCCTTGAAGAGGTGTATAGAGACTAATCTGGTGCTAAACTGGGAGAAGTGTCGTTTCATGGTACAGGAAGGTATAGTCTTGGGACACTTGGTGTCAAGTAAAGAGATTTAGGTAGACCGCGCAAAGGTTGACGTGATAGAAAAGCTTCCACCACCAACTTCCGTCAAAGCAATCAGAAGTTTCCTTGGGAATGCCGGTTTTTATAGGAGATTTATAAAAGACTTTTTCGAAATTGCTAACCCCTCGTGTAAATTTATTGAAAAAGATCACCCTTTGTGTTTTCTGATGATTGCAGGGTTGCATTTGAGGAATTGAAGAAGAGATTGGTCACAACACCTATCATTGTTGCCCCCGACTGGGAGCAACCCTTTGAGCTAATGTGTGATGCAAGTGACTATGCGGTGGGAGAAGTGCTTGAGCAGCGGAAAGATAAAATCATGCACCTAATATACTAGCAAGTAGAACATTGAGTGGAGCCCAACTGAACTACACTGTGACTGAGAAGGAGATGTTGGCAGTAGTGTTCGCGTTTGAAAAGTTTAGATCATACCTGATAGGCTCGAAGGTAATTATCTATACTGATCATGCTGCTCTCAGGTATCTGATCGAGAAGAAAGAGTCAAAACCACACCTGATTCGTTGGCTGCTACTGCTACAAGAGTTCGACTTAGAAATTCGTGACCGAAAGGGAACGGGAAACCAAGTAGCTGACCACCTGTCGAGAGTGGAAGGAGCTGAAAAAGAAGTTGAGGTAGAAGAGATTCTAGAAACCTTTCCAGATGAGAAACTACTAGCCACAAGTCTTGAGGAAGTGCCATGGTATCAGACATTGCAAACTACCTGGCGAGCGGTATAATTCCTTATGACCTTTCATCTGTGAAAAAGAAGAAGTTTTTTCGTGATTTCCGCATGTATTATTGGGATGAACCTTATCTATTTAGGATTTTTGTTGACAACATGATCCGGAGATGTATCCTCGAGATAGACCAGTCTTCTGTTTTGCAGGCATGTCACACATCAGCATATGGTGGACATTTTGGAGGAGTCAGGACAGCCGTGAAAGTTTTGGAAGCAGGCTTCTACTGGCCAGCAGTGTTCAAAGATGCACATTTATGGGTAAAGGGTCGTGATGAATGCCAGTGAAACGGGAACATCTCCCGTCGCCATGAGATGCCCATGAACCCAATTCAGGAGGTCGAAGTGTTCGATGTATGGAGAGTCAACTTTATAGGTCCCTTCGTCAGTTCATATGGCAACAAGTACATACTTGTCGATGTAGACTACGTGTCCAAATGGGTGGAAGCGGCAACACTCCCCACCAATGATGCAAAGGTGGTGATTGGGTTTTTGAAAAAGAACATATTCACCCGGTTTGGCACCCCAAGGGCCATAATCAGTGACGGAGGCACTCATTTGTGTAATCGAGCCTGAAGTTGCTAGAAAAGTATGATGTACGTGATGTTTAGCCTAAAGTATATATATATTTTCATGTATATCGCCTCATATTTTACTTTTGTTTCATGAGTTTTAGATATTAATTGTGATTATTTGTATTAATTTGTAGTGTTTTTATGTGTAGGAATGATTTGGCAGCAATTGGTGACGAAACGCGCGAAATTAGAGCCAAAATGGACGAAATCGGGAAAATTGCAAAATTCAGTGCCACAGGCAAGGCTTGGCTCCACCTGTGGCGCTGGAGGCAGAATACTTTTTCCAAGAAGCGCCCTGGTAGGCGCCCGGCGCTACCCAGGCGCCGATGACGGGAATTTATCCTATTTCAACCGGGACTCGGTTAGTTCGACCCTAGACCTATCTGACACGTATAAAAGCAAGTCTAAACTCAATTTTGAGGAGAGAACGTGACTTTTAGAGGAAAACACAAGTATAGAGCCGCCGTGGAGGCCGGGTTTCATCTTTCTTCCATCAAACTTTGTAGTTTTTATGTTTCTTTGTATGATTTGTTATTTTGCTACCATTTCTATGTGAAGCTAAACTTCACGTTCTAGGGTTGTGGTTCTTTCATGAATATTGTTATTCGAATATTGATTTTTATTTCTTAGTTTATCGTATTGGTTTATTTATTTAATCTTGCGCTTAATTATTTGATTACTTGATCACCAATTGAATACTATCTACGAATCTAGAGTTGAACTTGAAAGTGGGAATTCTAGATTGCATATAGGATTGAGTAGAGCAAGTTCTTGAACCTAGGCATCGGGGAACGGATTCGCGGTTAGGATAGACATATACCTAATTGTCTTGCTTGGTTAATTTACAGGAATTATAAATGCGTTCTTGTTGATTCTAACTAACTCCATAGACATATAGGCGTTAGGTTAGCTTGAATAGGCGAGTAAGAACTCGACAGATTCTTATGAGAAATAGTAACCCTATTAACCAATAAACCAGATAAATTAATTAGTTAATTCAATTGAAGAATACAATACGATTATTAGATAACCCATAACCCTAGATCGTTTTCATTACATTGATATAAAAAAAATCTGTTTTTCCCTTGTTCAGAGTTCACTATTTGTTTTCTTTATTTTAATTAGTTTAGAATCAAATATTATCAGGTTTAATTCTTGTTTAGATAATTAGGATAGTCTAATTTAGTTAATAGTTAATCACAAGTCCTCGTGGGTTCGACATCCGACTTTTAGTCACTTTATTACTTGACGACGCGTATACTTGTGTGGGTGTGTTTGGTCGCAACAAGTTGTTTGGGTGGGTGTGTTTGGGTGTGTTTAACATCCGACTTTAAGCCAAAAACTTGTTGCGAAACATAATATGCCGCTTTGGAATACCAAAGGAGATCGTGCGCGATAATGGCCCACAATTCATAGGCTCGCAAATCACAGAATTCTTCGAAAGCTGGCAAATCAAACGGATCACTTCAACACCATACCACCCTGTGGCTAATGGTCAAGATGAGTCAACGAATAAGGTCATCATCAACAATCTAAAGAAGCGGCTGGATAAAGCCAAAGGAAACTGGCATGATGAGTTACCAGCGGTATTATGGGCATACAGAACAACTTCAAAAATAACCATGGGAGAAACCCCGTTCGCACTTGTCTATGGCTCAGAAGCCTTAATACCTGTGGAGATTGGCGAACCAAGCATAAGGTTCTCAACAGCCATGGAGGGAGAAAATGACGACAAATTGAGGACCAATCTGGACCTGCTCGAACCACGGAGAGAAGCAACACTGATATAGGTGGCAGCGCAAAAAAAAATCATAGAGCGTTATTACAACTATTAAGCTCATATCAGGTACCTCAAGATTGGGGACTTCGTCCTCAAAAAAGTCTTTCAATCAACGAAAGAAGCAGGCGCAAGAAAACTAAATCCAAACTGGGAAGGACCCTACAAAATCTGAGGCATAGCTGGGAAGGGTGCCTATGAGTTGGAAGCTATGGATGACATAGTTCTACCAACAAGCTGTAACGCCATCCACCTAAAGAAGTATTACTTATAAGGAAAAGAAATACCCCTGGTCAGGTATCACACGTTCAATTTTATTTTGAACATTTAAAAAATTAACTAACTTTTTTAGATGATAGGCATAAAGCTAGCCCATCACCAGATGATGATATTAGACATGCAAAGACGCGAGGAAATAACATAATTCCCGGTCTAGGATTACACTTTCTGATAGACGTTTTAAAGGGTTAAGCATTCATCATCTAAAAAACTACATACCTTCGAGTCCGGAATGTTTTTCCTTTTCAGGAAAAGGACCACAAGGAAGGAATAATCAAGTGCTCTAGATCTCATTCTTCAAAGCTCAAACACTTGGGGGACTATACAATATGGAAGGCTAAGACGAAGCAAAAAAGACTATCAGAAAGTCAAAAGCTCGAGCCTGAAGACCCATCTACCCAACGAGACAAGTGATACGAGCAGAATCGAAAAAGATCAAAAGAGTCATCCAAATACAAAGCCTAATGCAAAAATTCAAAACCTTCGAACATGTTCAGGTTGAAAGGCAAAATATTAATCACGAGGAAGAAATGTACATCTTTATACTTATCAAAGTTGTTATCAAATAAAACAGTTATAGATGAAAGATATAAATACTTGTATTTGTTCAGAAAATTGTTATCAAATAAAACAGTTGCGAATAAGAAAACATTTCCCTCGTACTTATTAGAAAACTGCTTCCAACAAAAACAGTTGCGGGTAAAAACCCCAATCTTCATAAAAGTTGTTACTAGTAAAAAATAGTTGTTCCCTTGTATTAATATCGAAAAACTGTTACCTATGAAAAATAGTTACGAAATACAAGGGTATATCAAATCTGTTAAACAAAAACAGTTGCAACATGAGTTTTAGACGATAATCAAACACATGTAAAATGTCGTGGAAGTTCAAACAAAAAACTTTCCTTGGAAACATTCTTAAACATGTGTAAAAATCCTATCACTCTACTGCATTATCATGAAGTTGAGACGTCTTCTTCATGTCAATCATAAAGGGCCCTCTACCATAAATTATGCCTACTAAAAAAAGGCACGCATTTAATATGACACCGTGCCTATTACGAAAAGGTACGAGTAATCTAAGCATTCTATATGCAAAACTCAGAGGTAAAACTAAAACCTCGAAAAATGAAGCATGCAAAAAGACTTAAAGAGTGAAACGGAAACTCAACAAAAGTCATACTAGCATTAATATATTAAAACGGCTAAGCAAAAACTAAGTATTAATTTATACTTAGCCGTATATAATTTTTATACATTGAGGTGCCCCTAAGTTGTCATTTGGGGACTTTAAAGAAATCCAAATTCACCCCCGATGAGACTGGGGGTAACCACAAATTGAGACAAAGATAAAAATAAAAAAAANGGGAGCAACTAGGGATGAAGAGGCACGAGCAGCTGGAGTCTCACCATCAGGTGAAGAGAGGTTATGACCTTGTTGAGCCTTCTCCATGGCTTCCTTAGTTTTAGCTATTTCAGCACTAAGGTCGAAACCCTCTTGACTCATTTTCGTCAATGTGTCAAGGCGAGAATTCATATACGCCCAGATCACATCAACAGCAGCCACCTCTTCAAGATCCTCATAATACTTGCCCATACTTGAAGTTCAGCTCTCAATCCGTCCTTCTCCGCTTCAGCAGCTTCATGGGCGGCCCTTAACGGTACAATCGACTCCTCCAGAGTTTGAACTTTATCTAAAGCCTTACGAAGATCCTCTTGAGTACGAGTGAGTGATTGCACGGGCTCCCCAGAGTATTCCTCCTTCTGCCCTAACAAAATTTTCAAGTCTCTAATCTCCTCTGAGGCACGGGACAGCTTCTCAACAAATGAGGACTCCAGAACACTCTTGTCTTTATCAGACTGACTGGAAGAAGCCTTCTCTACTATCAGTTCTGCCGCTATGAGCCTCATCTGCCGCTTCAAGGTACTCCTTTCCTCTTCTAAGGCATCCATGTCAATCCTTAGGCTATCATACTGTGCTTTCCAATTATCAGCATAAGCCTGTAACTCTTTTGTCTCCTGATCCGTATTTGAGATCCTCTTCATGAGCTCTACGCCTATAATATTAATATTCAAGAAATAAACCAATCAGATATGGTAAATTTCATATACGAAAATAAAAGAGGATAACCTGCATCATACCTTCAAAGAGGTATGCACAACTTCATTGGCCCATGTAAGAGCACTATGACTAGCTAGCTTGGCTTTCTTAGTGGGACCTATCAAAGGCTTGAGCCACACTTCGGGCTCACCCATTTTCTTGAAAAGATTCCCCTCAGCTGGAACCTCTATTACCACCTGCCGCATCTCTCTACTGGAAGACCCTACTTCCCTAGCAGAAGGCATGGAAGCAGGCAGATATAAAGCAGCAACAAGCACGGGGGGTTGAGGAGCTGGAGAAGCCACGGGCAAAGCAGCAGGCACGAAGGGTAGAAGAGTTGAGGTAGCCACGGGCAAAGCAACAACATAAGCCGCAATAGCCAAATGATCAGATGAGACAGGTTATCTTAAAGAAGCAGGAAAGACAGCAGCCAAAGGAACATCGTCAGGAGCAAGGTCAAAACCTTCATGGAACAGGTAATCCGAAGACTTATGAATGGGGGAATGTGAAACATCTTCAAGGGTAGAGGGCTCAACCACAGAAACGGAAGGCAAGGTCATGGGTGTAATCATCATCTGAAACCACCCGCCTTCTCCGTGGCCTGTGTACGAAAGCACCTTCTTCTTCTTCTTCTACGGAACGAGACTCACCAATATTCCTCTTCGAGGAAGATGAACCAACAATAATCTCTTGGTCCTGAGCCAAAGACATCTTCGGGATGGATGAAGCAGACACCCCACGAGCAAAGAACCCTATCAAAAGGGAAAAAGTTAAGCGACAAAGAAAGAAGAGACTCGAGTAAGGAAATAAGAAAGAACAAAAGCTTCACTTACCGTGGGTCTTTACATGCCAAAGCAAGGTACTTCCAAGATATCTCTTCTAAAGGAGTAACGGACAATAATTTTTCTACCCAATCATGGATACTGGAGACATTCTCATCAGTATCCATGATTGTTGAGAGAGGAAGAAAAAGATACGGTGTTAGTAAAATATCTCAAGTCAGAACGAGGGAAAGTAAATAGACATGAGCTAAAGCATACTCACGTGCGCGATTCCACTTCTCAGGGAAGGGAAGATTTTCTTCACCAACTAAACCAACAGTGGGTACAGCAACATACCGGAGGTACCAACCCCTATCATTATCATCTCCAGGGGTAACCAACACTCTTTTGCTCCTAGCAGTCAGAGTAAAAACCCCTTCACGAAACAAGGTAGGAGAGTAGAGATGAATAAGATGGTTGAAAGTAAAAGGAACCGAGGCTAAAGAAGCTAAACTCCTAAGACATGCGACAACTCGCCACACAAGCGGACCAACTTGTCCTAAGCAGATATTGAAAAAATGGCAGAATTCAATTATGACTGGGTCAATGGGAGGTCTAAACCCTAGAGTAAAAGGGTACATATAAACAAAAGAATATCCCGTCTTGTAAGACGTTATTCTTTGGTTATTATTCGGAATGTAGACAGGGAAATCATGCCTCCAAAAACACTCCCTACGAACAAGGGAAATCTGACCCTCAGTTATAAGGGTTGGATACCTTTCGACAGTCTCAAGGGAAGAATATTGGTCTACAAGAACTTGATTATCTCTAGCAAAGACAAACTAAGCAAGAACAATTTCATCAACTCCAGGTTCACGAAGGCGTTCACCTCTACCTCTAGACAAAGACCGAGAAGCCCTAAACCTCGGAGAAACTAAAGACCTAGCGGAAGGAGAGGGAACTATATGAGAAGAAGAGGAGCCTCTCGAAGAAGTGGATCCTAGACTCCTAAGTCTACCACCCCTCCGACTCCTAGTCGGAGCAGAACATGGCGTTAAATTTTCAATATCTATTACTCCCTGAGGTTGATTTGAAGAAGACATGTTTACAAAGGCAAGAAGAAAGTTCTTTACAAAAGACAAAGTTAGAAAGTGTTTCGTGGAAGCAAAGAAAATAATAAAGGTATTTATACTTGAGGAAAACCGTCAAACATGGAAAAAAAGAAAAATAATGATGAAAAGTGATAATTGAAGGTGTCACTTCGGGACTGACACAGCCGCAAAAAGCCCTAAAAGGTGCCGAGTAA
>ML387454.1:0-25004 GCA_005239525.1 Nicotiana knightiana | reverse complement strand
TTAAAGCTCATAAAATGCGAGGGATATAATGCTTAAAATCACGAATTCTAGCCACACATCATGGAGAAAAATATTTTATCACTTTCATCGATGACTTATCACATCATGGATACATCTATCTGCTGAAAGAAAAATCTCAAGCAACAGATGCTCTCAAAGTGTTTGTTAATGAGGTTGAAAAACAAGTAGATAAAAAGGTAAAAATCATTAGGTCAGATAAAGGTGGTGAATATTATGGAAAATATAATGAATCAGGACAATATCGAGGTCCATTTGCAAAGTTCCTCGAGGAACGTGGCATATGTGCACAGTATACTATGCCAGGAATACCTCAATAAAATGGTATTGCAGAAAGACATAATCGAAAAATTATGGATATGGTTAGGAGCATGATGGGTAATTCCTCATTACCCAAATCATTGTGGATGTATGCTCTTAAAACCGTTCTATATTTATTAGACAGGATTCCTAGTAAGGCAGTTCCAAAGACACCTTTTGAACTGTGGACGGGAAGGAAACCTAGTTTAAGGCACTTGCATGTTTGGCGTGGAAGCTAGAGTTTATAATCCAAAAGAAAAGAAATTAGATTCTCGAACAGTAAGTGGTTACTTTATTGGTTACCTAGAGAAATCCAAAGGGTATGTATTTTACTGTCCAAACCATAGTTCGAGAATTGTTAAAACCGGTAATGTAAGATTCATTGAGAATGGTGAAGTTAGTGGGAGTGTTGAAAAATAAAGTGTGGAAATAAAAGAAGTGAGGGTCAATGTTCCATTACCCACGAATGTGCCTACTTTCACACAAATACCAAATATTATTCCAGTTGTTGAAGAACACTTTGACAACACCGAGCAACATTTGAATGAAATACTTCATGAAAAAACTAACTCACAAATATCTGACATAAATGAACCACAATAAAAACCATTAAGAAAATCTCAAAGTGTTAGAAAATCGGCCATTTCAGATGATTACGGGGTTTATTTGCAAGAGTCAGATTTTGACATTGGTCTTAATAAGGATCTGATTTCATATTCACAAGTCATAGAAAGTAATGAGTCTGAAAAATGGATTTATTCCATGAAAATAGTTAAAATCCATGAAATACAATAAAGTATGTGATCTCGTTGAATTACCAGAAAGTTTTAAAAGAATCGGGTGTAGATGGGTCTTTAAGACCAAACGCGATTCAAATGGTAATATTGAGCGATATAAAGCTAGACTTGTTGCCAAGGGTTATACTCATAAATGAGGCATTGATTATAAAGAGACATTTTCACCGGTCTCAAAGAAAGACTCGTTAAGAATTATTATGGCTTTGGTAGCTCATTATGATTTAGAGTTACACCAAATAGATGTGAAAACTGTCTTTCTAAATGGAGACCTCGAGGAATAAGTTCATATGGACCAACCAGAAGGTTTTGAAACTAAAGAAAAATGTCAAATGGTGTGTAAACTGAAGAAGTCAATATATGGACTTAAACAAGCCTCACGATAATGGTATATAAAGTTTAATGACACCATAACATCTTTTGGATTTGTGAAAAATACCATTGATCAATGCATATATCAAAATATCAAGGGGAACAAGTTAATATTTTTAGTCCTATATGTTGACGATATTCTACTTGTTGCTAGTGATTTAGGCATATTGCGTGAGACTAAAGATTTTCTCTCTAAGAATTTTGAAATGAAATATATGGGTGAGGCATCCTATGTGATAGGAATAGAAATATTTCGTGATAGATCACAAGGATTATTGGGATTGTCTCAGAAAAGCTATGTCGAAAGAGTTCTTGAGAGATTTAACATGAACAATTGTTCAGCAGGAATTGTTCCAATTCGAAAAGGGGACAAATTTAGTCTCATGTTATGCCCTAAGAATAATATAGAACGAAAAGAAATGGAATCAATTCCTTACTCTTCTATTATTGGTAGTCTGATGTATGCTCAGACTTGCACAAGACCGGATATTAATTTTGCGGTCGGAATACTAGAAAGATATCAGAGTAACCCAGGAATTGATCACAGGAAAGCTACAAAGAAAGTTTTGAGGTACCTGAAAGGAACGAAGGATTACATGCTTATAAGAGATCCGAGCATTTGAAAGTTGTTGGATACTCGGATTCAGATTTCGTTGGATGTATTGATACTAGAAAGTCCACGTTTGGTTATTTGTTCCAATTAGCTAAAGGAGCAATATCATAGAAGAGTGTCAAACAGTCTGTCATTGCTACATCCACGATGGAAGTAAAATTTGTAGCATGTTTTGAAGCCACAATTCATGCATTATGGCTGCGAAACTTTATTTCAGGACTTGGGGTTGCCGACACCATTACCATGCCGCTGAAAATTTACTATAATTATTCTGCAGCAGTATTCTTCTCCAAGAACGATAAGTACTCCAAAGGTGCCAAACATATGAAATTAAAGTAATTTACCGTCAAGGAGAAAGTTCTGAAACAAAGAGTGTCACTTGATCATATTAAAACTGATCTCATGATTACAGATCCGTTAACGAAAGGTTTATCAGCCAAAGATATTTAAAGAACATGTACATAGAATGGGCCTTGGATGTATTTATGATTGATGTATTTATGATTGATGTATTTATGATGTTTTGACACTCTGAGCTCATTTATGTGTTTCTGATATACATTTATTATTTTCTGTTTCTCAATGGTGTACACATTATTGTTTTGAGATATTACATGATAAGCCTCAATGAGACATTATTGTGGACCATAATATTTTATAATTTATGGACCTGGTACGATGAGTTGCTAATGTTGTAGTATATAGAAGGGAGTATGTAGACAAAATATGTATGACCGTCATAACTCACATTTAGTAGTTTATCGTATTATGGTATTTATGATGGACATTATAGAAGAGATTTGTTTATGCGCAACTAATGTTTATATAATTAAATATTAATGTTATGTGGCTATGGGGCCAAGTGGGAGAATGTAAGCTTTTCCTACGTACAGGTGGCCCAATAGGTTTAAGTCCCGTATTTAATATTTAATTAATGAGCAAATCTCATCCGTCCGATCGGTTACTTGATGGACATACCGGATTAAGTGAGAACTTCTATAAATTGGTCCTCTCCCCACCCATTAGGGTTACCGTATTTTATTTTCTTTCTTCCATCACTAAAGACGATTGTAACGAAAGTTAGGGTAAGGGGAAAGAAACCAATTTCGATAAACGCTTCCACTTCATGATGATAGCTTCCGCTTCAGGTATGTTTTCTATATCAAATATATGTAAGATTATCATGGTCAAATCGTGCTACAAATTAATGTTTATGTTTACAATTTCTTTAATTACGATCTTTTAAAACATTCTTTTGGATTTATTAACAATAAAAATTACATTACTCAGTGACATCAATAAAATATAGAAATAATATTTGAATTCATCATGAAATTAAATGCTTTAACTTGACCATTGTATCAACGGTGGATAGCAATTAATATTGAATTTGTTTAATAAAACTATTAATGTTGGAAAGGGGGTATAAAATTTCATATTATTATACCAATATTTTAAGGGGCTATTCATATTTCATATTGTTACTTTTTTAAAAATTATCTCATATTTACAGTTAATTAGACGGAGTTCGACATGGAGTACAGTGGTATATATTTTAAAATCATAACCAAAAGTAAATGCACAAGTTTGAGAATTCTTTTTAAATATATTTTGATACGTGAAACGCGCTCAGTTAATATTGAAATTCCTTCGAAAGCAATAAAGAATATGAAATGAAGTGATAAATTTACATCAATTTAAAATTCATTTAAAGTACAAATAAATAATCATAGGAATTTGTTATATAATCTGCATCAGATTTTAATAATTATTTTTGTATTACCTAACTTAAGTGTATCGTTAACTTTTCATTTTATTTTTCTGTCAATAGTGTAAATAGATTTTTTAGTATTCATTATTATTAATTTTTTTCCTGATATGACCAATTTTCTTATTCTAAAATTTCTTATTATGTTCATTTATTTTATTATCAAATTCCATTAACTCATATTCTTGATTATTATTATTTACTTATTTCCCTAAAATCATATTTTTTGTTCAATATGTGTGAATACTTAATTTTTGCACGCTTTTAATTCTCCGACAAAAACTAACTTTTGGATGGTTTTAGCTATTTTAGTTATTTTTCTTAGAAATTATTTGTGCATTTTTATGTGAATTCCTTAATTAAAAAGTACCAAAAGTATTTTTTTACCTTTTGTTTATTTATCTTAGTTTACATCTTTAAATTATATATACCAAAAAAAAAAATTCTACTTGTACGTTTACTTTATGACTAAATAAGACTATAATTTCATTAGAGGGAAAAGGGATTGGGCTAGTGTATTTTAATTAAGAAATTTTTACATTCCTATACACTATTTGAAACTTTATTATCCTCCCTACTCAAGTTCCAACTTAATTATATCATATATATAAATTTCCCAATTATATACACTTTAGGAATTAAATGAGTATCCATTTATATTAGGAATCAAGTATTTCTCATCCTTATTCTCTCTCCCTCGTGTGCTCTCTCTCTCTCTCTCATGCGCTCTCTCTCTTTACGTCTCTCTCTATCTCTCAATCCCTAATTCCAGTAATGTAGAGCAAAGGAAAAGAGAGCAGCAATCCATCATTGACAACCATTAAAAAGCTTTGAAGCTTTGAATTTGAAGTTGGATTTTCAAAAACCATTATTTGTTTGGATTGGGTGATGTTGCTAGGTGAAGAAGGATCATATAATGATACGGAAAAAAGCAGCTTAGGATCATACCATGACCCTATTTGTCGTCTTTTCTTGAACACATACAAGCAAATATAAAAATATGTATTAGCACTTTAGTTAGATACTTATAATGGGAAGCAGAAAGATTAACGACAAATAATTACCATCGTATTTATACCAATTTAATTCAATTTATTATGATTAATTTGTATAATAAATTGAAGATATATATTACTTAATTATGATTCAGTGATAAATTGAAGGAAAAAAGAGCAGCAATTCCATCATTGACAGCCATTAAAAAGCTTTGAAGCTTTGATTTCGAATTTGAGTTTTCAAAAACCATTATTTGTTTGGATTGGATGTTGTTGCAAACAATTGAGAATATTGTTTGGAGTTTACATCTCAATTTTGAGGGTGTTTTGGTGAAGATTAGACTTGATTTTTGTGATGACCCAAAAGGTCATCTTATGCTTTAGAACTCGATTCCGTATTTTTATCCTTAAAAATCTCATTTTTACCCTCCTCGATTTGCATGCGCAATCGGGGCGTGATTTTCGGAAAGCTCTTATGTGGAAAATGAGGAAAATAATATTTTTTGCCTTAAAAAGTTGATTTTAGTTGATTTCGGTCAACGTTTTGGGTAAACGGACTCGGACCCTATTTTAAAAGTCCCGATGGGTCCGTAATAAAATATGGGACCTGGGCGTATGCCCGGAATCGAATTCAGAGGTCCCTAGCCCGAGACATGAATTTTTGATAAAAATTGAAAGACTGAAATTTTAATGGTTTTAAGAAATTGGTTAATGTTTGATCTTGTTGGTATCGGGTCCGTATTTTGGTTCCGGATCATGGTAAGTTCGTTATGATATTTAGTACTTGTTTTTGAAATTTAGTGAGGAACGAAATTGATTTGACGTGATTCGGACGTATGTTGTAAAAATAGGAATTTTAAAGTGTTCGTGAGAATTTCATGCGATTTGATGCTAAATTCGTAGTTCTAGGTGTTATTTTGGCGATTTGATCGCACGAGCAAGTCCGTATGATATTTTTACACTTGTGTGCATGCTTGGTTTGGAGCCCCGAGGGATCGGGTGTCATTCGGACGATGCGCAAGTTGAGTTCAAAACTCAACAGGGCTGCTGATGCAGCAGATCTGGTGTGCCCGCACCTGCTAGCCTTTGGTCGCAGGTGCGAGCTCGAAGGTGCGAGCCAAGCTCAGTAGGTGCGACGCAAGGATAGGAGGCCGGTTTCTGCAGATGCGGGATTTTCTCCGTAGGAGCGGGACCGCAGAAGCGGAACCCAGTCCGCAGATGCGGCCCCAATCGGCCCAGCCTTTTCTGCATAAGCGAACACTTGGTCCGCAGAAGCGGATCCGCAGGTGCCACCTGTACACCGCAGGTGCGAAATTCGTTGGGCAGTGGGTTCAATTATATCGGGACTCAAGCCATTTCTTCACATTTTTAAAAGATAGAAGACCTAGGGGCGATTTTCAAAAGACAATTTCTTCCTGAAAGTGTTGGTAAGTGATTCCAAGCCATTTTCCTTCAATTACCTATTGTATTTCATGAAATTTCCATCTAAAATCAAGGGTGTTCATGGTAGGAATTAGGGATTTTGAGAGAATTGGGAATTTTTGCAAATTGGGGAATTAGACCTCAATTTGGAGTCGGATTCCGAAACTAATTACATATTCGGGCTCGGGGGTAAATGGTGAATGAGTTTTGGTCCGAACCTCGAGTTTTAACCAAGCGGGCCCGGGGTCGATTTTTGACTTTTTAGGGGAAACATTGGGAAACCTATAGTTATGTATTGAAATCGATTTTTTAGCAATAATTAATGTTATTAAATTAAATATGACTAGATACGAGTGGTTCAGAGGTGGAATCTAGAGGAAAAGCGGTGGTTGAGCTTTGAATTTGGCCTTTGGAGCGAGGTAAGTGTCGTGTCTAACTTTGGCTTGAGGGATTATATATTGTTCGACTATTTGCTACGTGTTTGGTTGTTGAGTATAATGTATAGGTGAGGTGACGAGCACCTATGTGTTGTTGTCGAGTCATATCATGCGAGTGAGTCTTATTCTTGTAACTGTTTTAGTCTTTAATCGTATTGTCCACGCTTACCTTAGCCATTTGTCATGTTGAGCAACTTTTATCATGTTTTACTAAAATTTGGTATTTGCTGAGTATTGGCTCGAAGTTGAGGTTGGTATTGTGGCATTTAAATGTGGAAGTAAGACAGATTTTGATATGTCAACCTCTCAGTTGTTGTTGTTCCTTGTTTGGGTGAGGAAGAGTGTAAAGCACGAAGGGGGGTGTCGTGCCATTGTTGTGAGTGATTGTTAATGCACGAAGGGTGATGTCGTGCCATGTTTCGTGAGTAATAATACACAAAGGGTGATGTTGTGTTATGTTATGGGAGAGTTAATGCACGAAGGGTGATGTCGCGTCATTATGTTATTTCATATGGTGAGGTTGAGAGTAAAAGCACGAAAGGTGATGTCGTGCAGTTTCCTTACCGTTTTTACTTGTTTTATCTGTTTAAGGCATTTTGATTGATCCGTTTTTATCACTGCTTCTGATTTCTTACATTGTGAACCCCTCAGCATGTCCCCTTCCTAATATTTCCTGTCTTATTTCCTTTATTATTGTCATTGCTATATGTATGATTATACTGCACAGGTTGTTTGTGGGTGTCTTGTTCTAGCCTCGTCACTACTTCACCGAGGTTAGGCTCGACACTTACCAGTACATGGGGTCGGTTATACCGATACTGCACTCTGCACTTCCTGTGCAGATTCGGGTGTCGGTCCGAGCTGATTCTGAGACTTGTTGCTGACTTCCCTACACATGAGACCCAAGGTAGATTTGCCGACGTTCGCAGACCCTGGCATCCCCTTCTACCTGCCTCAGTTTACTGTTTCTTTGACTCATAAACAATTGTACTTTTCCTTCAGCCAAATATTTGTAGATAAATTATAGAAGTTCGTGACTTGTGACTCCAGATCATGGGTAGTTGTGTGTAGATATTCGGTTTTGTTAAGAATTTCCGCTTTCTTATTAATTTTTTATGTGTAAATTATTGTTGATCGTTATGGATTTTAAGTTTTTTTTGCTTATTGAGACTTAAATGTTGGCTTGCCTAGCAAGTGATTGTTAAGCGTCATCACTGTAACGACCCGGCCGCTTTGTGCATGGTAAGGTTATTCGGGGGTTTGATGGTTTTTGGAACAACTCTTGGCACGTTCGAGGATAAACGTTTGTTTAAGAGGGAGAGAATGTAACGACCCGACCGATCGTTCCGATAGTTAAGCCTATTTCTCTCATTTCTGCTTCATTGTTTGTGTGGTTCATCTCTTTTGTGCGGCGTTAGGTTGGTTGGCTCGGGTTCAGAGTGATTGTGGAGAGAAATGAGACACTTAGTCTCTTAGCTTGGATCAATAGTTGGAAAAGTCAAGCGGAAGTTGACTTATAGGTATATGACCTCATAATGTGGTTTTTATGGTTTGGATGACTTCGTTAGGTGATTTGGGACTTAGGAGTGTATTCAGAATGTTATTTGGAGGTCCGTGGTAGAATTAGGCTTGAATTGGAGAAATAGGATTTTTGGCGATTTCGAGTCAGTAGTGAAAAATTAGCTATCGAGGCCGGAATGGAATTTCAGAAGTTGGAACAGGTCCGTAGTGTCGTTTGGGATGTGTATGCAAAATTTCAGGTCATTCGTACGTGATTTGGCTAATTTGGGCATCGTTGGAGAATTTCGGAAGTTAGAAATTCTTAGGCTTGAATTACAAGTAAATTCGGTATTTTGGTGTTATTTTGGGTGTTACGAGGGGTCGATTAAGTCTGTGGGATGATATGTGGTATGTTGGTATAATTGGTTGAGGTCCCGAGGGGCTAGGGATTGATTTCGGATGGTTAACGGAGGCTTGGACTTGGAAAGTGCAGCAAAGCTGCTGCTGGTGCCAGTTTACTGGTGTGGCCGCACCTGCGGATGGGGAGCCGCAGGTGCGGTGATCGCAGGTGCGGTGGGCCATGCGCAGATGCAGAAAAAGGAAGGCTGGCCTGGGAGCGCAGATGCGATATTTTGGTCGCACCTACGAGCCCGCAGGTGCGAGGTGAGGGCCGCATATGCGGAAGTCGAGATTTAAGTCATGGTCGCAGGTGCGCACCTGGGTCCGCAAGTGCGGGTCTGCAGGTGCGAGAAATGTTTCGCAGGTGCGGTGATCGCTAGGCAGAAAGTATAAAAGGATGCCTTCGCAAATTTTCTTATATTTCACCATTTTTGAAGATGGGTTTGGAGATTTTTTAGGGATTTTGAAGAGGGATTCAAGGGGAACACATTGACGTAACATTTTTGAACCTAATACTCGATTCTATGTTGGTAGTTGACTGATGAATCATGAAATTTGTGGGATTTAATGGTGTAATTTGAGGGGTTAGGTGTTGGAAACTTGAGAGTTTGATTTAAGGATTTGAGGGGTCAATTGTCGATGGATATTGATGTGTTTGGTATCTAAGAACTCGTGAGAGTGTGAGGAATCTAGTTTTGTGATCTTTGTCGAATTCCGAGACGTGGGCTCGTCGGTCGGGTTTGGCCGAATTCGGGACTTGTGATGTAATTTGATAATTTTGATATGGGCTTCGCTCCTTTAGCATTTATTAATGATATAATACTGATTTTGGTTAGATTCGGGGCGATTTGTGGCCGAGTCGAGCGGCAAGAGCATTGCGGAGTAGAGCTTTGGCTTGATTGAGGTAAGTAACGCTTCCAATCTTGGTTCTAAGGGTTCTAAATCTCGAGCTACGTGTTACGTGATTAGAATTGGGTGACGCACATGCCAAGTGACGGGTGTGCGGGTGTGCACCGTGTGATTTGTGACCTGGTTCATTCCATGGCTCCATTTATTGGTTCTCTCTTGTTGATATCTGTGCTTCTGTCAATGTGACTGATGTAAACATTCTAGAAATCATGCTAAATATTTTGTTAAGGCTTCACGCTGATACTGTTGAGACCCGAGCGTTCGTCTTAATGCGAACATGTTAGAGATCATGCTAGATATTATGTTATGGATTTACGCCAATATTGTTGAGACCCGAGTGGTCGTTCATTTTTGTCATCTCATGTGTTTCATTGATATTATATACTCAGCCATGTCAGTGCATATCATATCATGTCTCAGTCTCGGTAATTGTTGTTTTGCACATTATATCATTGATTCGGGCTAGTTCATGCATTGTGAGTCCATGTGAGCGAGACTGGAGAGTGATGACTGAGTGAGGCCGAGAGCTTGATATTGAGTGACAGATATATATGGATCGGGCTGCATGCCGCAGCGGTATTGAATCGGGCTGCACGCCGCAGTGATATAGCGGTTGGGCTGTAGGAGCCCATCCGAAGTCTGTAACACACCCCCAGTGGGTGCAGTGATATTTGAGGGATGGATCTTCCCTGGATTAGGATCTTGTCCGAAGTGTTTATGCTTGGAGATGGATCTTCTCCACGAGGCTAGATTGGCCTGTTTCCAAAGGATTGAGCGACTGAGGTCAGTGACGTGTTTACATATTCTGGGATGGATCTTCCCTTGGCCATTGAGCCATATTCAGTACCTAGTGGTTGTGAGGTATATCGTTATCTGGAGATGGATATTCTTCTTAGGGCTGAATCGGCCTTCCTCACTACTGAGTGAATTTTGTCTGATGTGTATATATCCTGGGAGGGATCTTCCCTGGGCCATGCGAGCCATATACAGTACTGAGTGGACGAGTATCTGAGAGTGGTAGCAATTGTGCATTTCACACTGTTGATCATTGGAATGTAAAAATACGTCGAGGTGTATATGTTAAACTGTTCGGAATTGTGTTTATCCTATCACTTGAGATGTCTAGTTAACTGAAAGCATGCCTAAATTTTTGTACATTTATTATGTCATTAGTATGGAGGTTTAGTCTATCACTACCTCTCAGTCCACAGGTTGGGCTTGTTACTTACTGAGTTGGTGTACTCATGTTACCCCCTGCACCTTGTGTGCAGATTCAGTTGCCAGGATTGAGTGAGAGCTGGGTTACTCTCTGGGAGCACGTCGGAGATTGCAAGGAAGCTGCACGGCGTCCGTAGCCTTGTCTCTCTCCTTCCTATTAGTCATTTTGTTTATTCTCAGACTTGTTTGTAGTAAGGGAACAATACCAGATTTAGTATTTCCTTTTTAGTTGCTCATGACTGATGACTCTGGGTTTTGGGATTGTATTTAAATGTGTTACCTAACTTTATTTGTTTTCAAATGCTAAAACGAAAGATTTATGAAATATTGGTTGATATTGAATTAAACGAAAGTTTTCTTATGTTGTGCATAGTGAATTGGCTAGCCTAGTATCATGATAGGCACCATCAGGGCCGGATTGGTTTTCGGATCGTGACAAATTGGTATCAGAGACCTAGGTTACATAGGACTCACCAGTCATGAACATGTTTAGTAGAGTCTTGCGGATCAGTATGGAGATGTTTGTACTTATCTTCGAGAGGCTGCAGAACCCTTAGAAAAATCTCACATTCTTGAATTCTTGTCGTGTGAATCTGTCGATTCTGGTAACTAAATTTTGGTTGTTTCATTCTCTCATAGATGGTGAGGACACGTACTGCCGGTCAGGATGGTCAACCACCAGTTGGTCCGCGGTCGAGGCCGTGGTAGAGGGAGGGGTATAGCCCGCGCAGCGGCCGGGGCAGTACCTATGGACCCTCCAGTTATTCCAGATCAGGTCCCAGTCGCAGATGTTCCAGTGGGACCGGCTCAGGCACCAACTGTGCCTATTGTTATTCCGGGTCTTCAGGAGACCTTGGCCATGATTTTTACCACATGCACCAGTCTTGCTCAGGCGGTCGCTCTTTCTACATCAGCAGCTACTTCTCAGGCCGGGGGAGGCACTCAGACCCCTGCCGCCTGTACACCCGAGCAAGTTGTTCAGGGACTTCAAACACCGGGGGCAGCCCCAGCCCAGCCAGTTGCGCCTGTTCAGGATTTTGTGATTCCTGTCATGCCAGATGACGAGCAGCGCAGGTTGGAGAGGTTTGGTAGACTACAGCCTCCGATTTTCAGTGGTACTGAGCACGAGGATGCCCAAGTTTCTTAGACAAGTGTCAGAGGATGCTTCATACAGCAAGGATATTGGAGACCAATGGGGTCTCATTTACCACCTTCCAGTTCTCAGGAGCTGCATTTACTTGGTGGGAGGCTTATGAGAGGCGTAGGCCCATTGGTACAGCGCCCCTTACTTGGCAGCAATTTTCCACTCTCTTCTTAGAGAAGTATGTCCTACAGTCCCGTAGAGAGGAGCTGTGCAAACAATTTGAGCAGCTACGTCAGGGTGATACGACTGTGTCGCAGTATGATATGAGGTTTTAGAGATTGATCGACATGCTATTTAGTTGGTCCCTACAGAGAGAGATAGGATTAGGAGATTCGTGGATGGTCTCACATATCACCTTCGTATTCTTATGACCAGAGAGAGGGTATCGGGTGCTACGTTTGAGAAGGTTGTTGATATCGCCCGAGAGATTGAGTCAGTTCCTCGCCAGGAGAGAGATGAGAGGGAGGCCAAGAGGCCTCGAGGATTTGGTAGTTTTGGTGGCGTTCCTTCAGGAGGACAGTATCAACACGGTAGAGGTCGTCCATTCACGCAGGCTCAGCCATGTCACTCAGGTTATCGTGGTGAATTAGCTGGTCGTGATCCTCACAGTTTGCATCAGTGGAACCCATAATTCAGTACTCTGCCAGCTCAGAGTTCATCTTGTGCACCATCGGTTCATGGTTCATCTATGCATGGTTCTTCTAGTGGTTATCCTGGTGCTAGGGGTTCCCTTTAGTCCCCAGTTCCATTCTCCGAGAGGGGTTGCTTTGAGTGTGGAGATGAGGGGCATATCAAGAGGTTTTGTCCCCATCTTACAGGAGGTACTTATCAACAGAGGAGTCAGCCCACGGCTTTAGTCCCAGTTGCTGCATCGCCCACCCAGACAGCTAGAGGTGGGGGTCAGGCAGTTAGGGATCGCCCTAGAGGGGGAGGTCGATCCAGTGGTTATCAGGCCCAATTTTATGCACTTTCATCCAGACCAGATGCGATGGCTTCTGATGCCGTGATCCCAGGTATTGTTTCAGTCTGTCACGAGATGCTTCAGTTTTTATTTGATTCCGGTTCTTCATATTCGCATGTTTATCATATTTTTCCCATTCTCTGGATATGCCCCGTGAGTCTTTAGTTACATTTGTTCATGTATTCGCCCATGTGGGTGATGTTGTTGTTATGGACTGCGTATGTCGGTCATGTGTGGTGCCTATTGGGGGTCTAGAGACCCGGGTGGATGTGTCATTGCTCAGTATGGTCGGTTTCGAGGTGGTTTGATCAGATAGATGATGTTACTTTTAGGTATGACTTGATGTAAGTGTAAGTTTCAGAAGATGCTCTGTGTCTTGCTTTATGGATACCTCATTGGTGGGGCGGCACTCTCCTTGTTGTTCCGTTGTGAGTATTCAAGTCCGACCTTGTAGCACCTACATATTGTAGGGGTATTTCCTCGTGGTGTGATCGTGTATTGGAGAGGTATTAGACATTCAGGCGACAGAATTGAGATCGGGTATGGTGATTGGTGTGCTTTGAGGGTTTTGAGTCTGGAAACTCGAATGAGTAGATGATTTCATAGTTGAAGGCTGTAGAGTTGTAGCCGGGTTAACCAGGGGTTAGTGTGTGATGTGATTCAGTCATTATGGGCCTTCGGAGGGTCACTGGTCTATTGTATACGATCAGATTGATTTGGGGTTCCTTAGTAGGCCCTGTGGGGATAGGTGTTTTGCACCGGGTCGGATGGATTGGCTCCGTAGTGCTATTGTGAGTGGTGTCAGTTAGTGGCTATTGGGTTTATCTAGGCTCTGGGATGATCTAGGAGTTACCCTTCCCTGCTTCGGGGAGCGGCGATTAGTTGGTTCTAGGCACGCATGGTGCGGTTATGTTGGGGCCTCATAGCGGAGTTTGATTAAGGTAAAGTAGACGGGTATCGTAGATTTTGGACGTACGGGTTGTGTTCTTTTATATTCGTGTGGCATTGTAGCGTCTGATTTCCCGTGGTTATGGTAATGCACTTCGAGTGCTTGATATCAGGTTTCGTGTAGTTTTTGATTTGAGCAAGGCTGAGCGAGGGGTATAATATGGACCAACATTCGGATAGGGTTCACGTATTGCAGCGGAATATGTTAAATAGGATCCTTGTGTATAGGATTCGTGTGTTTTGGTTCTGCGGTGTGTGAGGAATTCCTAGCATTGCGTTGTGGTGTTACCCATTGATATTGCAGAACGGTTTTTTGTCTGGTGTCATTTTTCATGTTTTGGGTACATTTGGGGTGTTGTCTATTAGTGCACGGACTGCACGGGTTATGGCTTTAGCGATATTGAGGTGTCATATTACTAGATTGGTTGTGACAATTGAGATGAGGTCATCGAACCTAGAATGGGTGTTATCGGATCTGGTTGCGGCATATTTGGGAGGATATTGACGCTGATCGGCTTAGAAGTTTTGCTATATTTCATGTCGAAGGGAGAGAGTTCCATCACTTGTTGATACGACAAATGGTTATGGGTTTCTGCGTGTTTCTCTCATCATTAGCAGTATATTAAGGTGTTATAATGGGTCTCTAAATAATGACGAATTTATTACCGGCATCTGGGTGGCTTGGGCGTCTATTGTGATTTGAGCTTATCGTTAGGAGTGTTCGAGATATGTGAGATATCATGTGATTTTGTCTTGAGTGATGACTCTGGTTGGATACAACATGTTCAAACATATACAGTGTGTGGAGGTGTGATTCTGATCTTGTAGATAAGTTCTGACGTGGAATTTGGATTCTAAGGCGGAGGGGTTTGGTTGGATATAGAGGCATTCAAATGTGTTGTGTTATTAGATCTATGCGTGGTAGGGTGACGTGGGGTCACCCCAGGATATGTGCATGGTAAGGTTATTCGGTGGTATGATGGCTTTTGGAACAACACTTGGCACGTTCGAGGACGAACGTTTGTCTAAGAGGGGGAGAATGTAACGACCTGGCCGGTCATTCCGAGAGTTTAGCCCGTTTCTCCCATTTCTGCTTCATTGTTTGTGTGTTCATCTCTTTTGTGCGGTGTTCGGTTGGTTGGCTCGGGTTCAGAGTAATTGTAGAGAGAAATGAGACACTTAGTCTCTTAGCTTGGTTCAATAGTTGAAAAAGTCAACCGGAAGATGATTTATAGGTATATGATCTCAGAATGTGGTTTTTATGGTTCTGATGGCTTCGTTAGGTGATTTGGGACTTAGGAGTGTATTCGGAATGTTATTCGGAGGTCAGTGGTAGAATTAGGCTTGAATTGGAGAAATAGGATTTTTGGCGATTTTCGGTTGGCAGTGGAAAATTAGCTATCGTGGTCGGAATGGAATTTCAGAAGTTGGAACAGGTTCGTAATGTCGTTTGGGATGTGTATGCAAAATTTCAGGTCACTCGGACGTGGTTTGGTTAGTTTCGGCATCGTTGGCGAATTTTGGAAGTTTAGAAATCCTTAGGCTTGAATTACAAGTAAATTCGGTGTTTTGGTGTTGTTTTGGGTGTTCCGAGGGGTCGACTAAGTGTGTGGGATGATATGTGGTATGTTGGTATAATTGGTTGAGGCCCCGAGGGGCTCGGGATTGATTTCGGATGGTTAACGGAGGTTTGGACTTGGAAAGTGCAGCAAAGCTGCTGCTGGTGCCAGTTTACTGGTGTGGCCGCACCTGCAGATGGGGAGCTGCAGGTGCGATGATCGCAGGTGCGGTGGGCCATGCGCAGATGTGGAAAAAGGAAGGCTGGCCTGGGAGCGCAGATGCGATATTTTGGTCGCACATGCGAGCCCGCAGGTGCGAGGTGAGGGCCATAGATGCAGAATTCGGGATTTAAGTCATGGTCGCAGGTGCACACCTGGGACCGCAGGTGCGAGAAATGTTTCGCATGTGCGGTGATCGCTGGGTAGAAAGTATAAAAGGATGCCTTCGCGAGTTTTCATATATTTCACCATTTTTTAAGACGGGTTGTGAGCTTTCTGAGGGATTTTGAAGAGGGGTTCAAGGGGAACACATTGAGGTAACATTTTTGAACCTAATACTCGATTCTATGTTGGTATTTGACTGATTAATCATGAAATTTGTGTGATTTAATGGTTTAATTTGAGGGGTTAGGGCTTGGAAACTTGAGACTTTGATTTAAGGATTTGAGGGGTCAATTGGCGACGGATTTTGATGTATTTGGTATGTAAGGACTTGTGAGAGTGTGAGGATTCTAATTTTGTGATCTTTGTCGAGTTACGAGACGTGGGATCGTGGGTCTTGTTTGGCCGAATTTGGGACTTGTGATGTAATTTGATAATTTTGATGTAGGCTTCGCTCCTTTAGCATTTATTAATGGTATAATACTGATTTTGGTTAGATTCGGGGTGATTTGTGACCGAGTCGAGCGGCAAAGGCATAACGGAGTAGAGCTTTGGATTGATTGAGGTAAGTAATGCTTCCAATCTTGATTCTGAGGGTTCGAAACCCCGAGCTACGTGTTACTGATTAGAATTGGGTGATGCACATGCCAAGTGACGGGCGTGCGGGTGTGCACCGTGTGATTTGTGACCTGGTTCATTCCTTGGCACCGTTTATTGGTTCTCTCTTGTTGATATTTGTGCTTCTGTCAATGTGACTGATGTGAACATTCTAGAAATCATTCTTGAGACCCGAGCGGTCGTCTTAATGCGAACATGTTAGAGATCATGCTAGATATTATGTTAAGGCTTTACATCGATGTTGTTGATACCCAAGTGGTCGTTCATTTCTATCATCTCATGTGTTTCATTGATAATATATACTCAGTCCTGTCAGTGCATATCATATCATGTCTCAGTCTCGGTAATAGTTATTTTGCACATTATATCATTGATTCGGGCTAGTTTATGCATTATGAGGCCATGTGAGTGAGACTGGAGAGTGATGACTGAGTGAGGCCGAGAGCCTGATATTGAGTGACAGATTTATATGGATCGGGCTGCACGCTGCAGCGGTATTGGATCGGGCTACACACCGTAGTGGTACTGGATTGGACTGCACGCTGCAGAGGTATTGGGTCGGGCTGCACGCCGCAGCGATATAGCACTTGGGCTGTAGGAGCCCCTCCGGAGTCTGTAACACACCCCCAGTGAGCGCAGTGATATTGGAGGGATAGATCTTCCCCGGACATGGATCTTGTCCGAAGTGTTTATGCTTGGAGATGGATCTTCTTCATGA
This sequence comes from Nicotiana knightiana, assembly GCA_005239525.1. NCBI lineage: Eukaryota > Viridiplantae > Streptophyta > Magnoliopsida > Solanales > Solanaceae > Nicotiana > Nicotiana knightiana. The sequence goes on along the minus strand of ML387454.1, from coordinate 7,930 downwards.
GGCTCGATTGGCCTGTTTCCATCGGTACTGAGCGACTGAGGTCAGTGATGTGTGTACATATTCTGGGATGGATCTTCCCTTGGCCATTGAGCCATATTCAGTACCGAGTGATTGTGAGGTGTATCATTATCTGGAGATGGATCTTCTCCTTAGGGCTGGATCGGCCTTCCTCAGTACTAAGTGACTTCTGTTTGATGTGTATATATTATGGGAGGGATATTCCCTGGGCCATGCGAGACATATACAGTACTGAGTGGACGAGTATTTGAGAGTGGGAGCACATTGTGCATTTCTTACTGTTGATCATTGGCATGTAAAAATACGTTGAGGTATATATGTTAAACTGTTCGGAACTATGTTTATCCTATCACTTGAGCTGTCAAGTGAAAGCATGCCTAAATTTCTGTACATTTATTCTGTCATAAACATAGAGGTTTAGTCTGTCACTACCTCTCAGTCCACAGGTTGGGCTTGTTACTTACTGAGTTGGTGTACTCACGTTACCCCCTGCACCTTGTGTGCAGATTCAGGTGCCAGGATTGAGTGAGAGCTGGTTTACTCTTTGGGAGCACGTCGGAGATTTCAAGGTAGATGCACGGCGTCCGTAGCCTTGTCTCTCTCCTTCCTATTAGTCATTTTGTTTATTCTCAGACTTGTTTGTAGTAAGGGAACAATACCAGATTTTGTATTTCATTTTTAGTTGCTCATGACTGATGACTCCGGGTTTCGGGGATGTATTTAAATGTTTTACCTAACTTTATTTGTTTTCAAATGCTAAAACGAAAGATTTATGAAATACTGGTTGATATTGAATCAAACGAAAGTTTTTTTATGTTGTGCATAATGAATTGGCTAGCCTAGTATCACAATAGGCACCATCACGACCGGGTTGGTTTTCGGGTCGTGACAATCACGGTTCCGACGGTGGGAATTCCGGATCGTGACAATTTTGGCTGAATTTCATATTGAAACTCGAAGAAGAAGAAAAGGACATGACATACATTATACTTACGAAATTGTAGTAAAGTTGTAGAAAAATTGTATTATGTTGTTTATACATATTTTTTTATTTAAATATTGTATGAAAGTTGAACGATATTGTATAAAAATTGTATTTATTTTGTATGATATTGTAGTTGTATATAACTGGGTAGAAATAATGTATGAATATTATAGATAAGTTGTAGATAAGTTGTCAATAAGTTGTATAATATATAATTAATTGTATGAAATTAATTTTACTATGTATAAATCAGATACAACATATACAAAAGATATATTATATAAAATTTGTATAAAAATTGTAGTTAAGTGGTATAATATTGTAGTTGTATATAACTGGGTAGAAATAATATATGAAAATTATAGATAAGTTGTATAATATATAATTAGTTGTATGAAATTGTTTTTACTATGTATAAATCAGATACAAAATATACAAAAGACATATTGTATAAAATTTGTATAAAAATTATATTTAAGTGGTATGATATTGTAGTTGTATATAACTGGATAGAAATAATGTATGAAAGTTGTAGATAAGTTATATAATATATAATTAGTTGTATGAAATTGTTTTTACTATGTATAAATCAGATACAAAATATACAAAAGACATATTGTATAAAATTTGTATAAAAATTATATTTAAGTGGTATGATATTGTAGTTGTATATAACTGGATAGAAATAATGTATGAAAGTTGTAGATAAGTTATATAATATATAATTATTATGTATATATTATACTTTTATACTTTTATTTTTTCCATTAACTTCAACCAAATATTGTCCAAATGCCTAGTAATGTGTATTTGGTGGTCTCAACTGTTTGATGCTTTTACGGACGTCATGCTCTGTCTTGTTAACTTCTTCTTCGCAGGTTGTCTAGTTGGGAAAGCTTGTTAACTAGAGTGATATCTAAATTCAATCTTTTAGACTCCATGTGATAAAGAAAAAGTAATAGAGTCGAATAAGTCCCCTAAAAATAGGGGTGACAGTCTTATGATAGTTAATGCAAATGAGGGCAGCAACTAAACTAATGAGGAAGCAATGTTATATGCAGTTCAATTGTCTGGGGTGGCTAACGGGCCGGGCCCGGGCCAAACGGGTCAAGTGGGCCGGGCTAAGCTGGGCCGGGCTATGCGGGCCTGAGTTTTGCGGGCCCGGGCTAAACGGTCCCGGGCCAAACGGGCTATATGTGTGGAACCGACCCCCTACGGGCCTAAGCCCACATGGGCCCGGGCTAAGAGGGCCGAGCGGGCTTAAACGGGTCCGGGCTATTTTTTTTAATTTTTTTTATGTAAGGCAATTTTCTTGTAAATCTTGTATAAGTGTATTATATAAGTGTTATTCTAGAGTTACAAAATTTTTGTTATGTAATTATATTATATTATCTAAGACAATTTATTGTAAATTATATTATATAACTATTAGATATGTATTGTAAATTTGTAATTCAAGTGTAAACACAAATATTCAAGGAAATGCCTTATAAATTTTATTAATAACGACATTTAAAAAAATGGCAATATCTTTCTTAGTCTTCCTCCCCCCAATGGAATGAGCACAGCTAAGGTACTAATACCACCATTAAAAGGGAGAAAAACTAATCAAGATGTGCCAAAATATAAGTTACATATTAATCTACATAGTATCCCTAACAAATTTCATAAATCCTTCAAGGTTGGGAGGAACTTCCGTTGGTGGTGGCGGAAAAGAAGCTTGTTCATCACCACTTCCGGGCGAAGCATTAGAAACATCCTCCGCAAGTTCCTCTAGCATTTCTTCATAAGCTTCGTCTATATCCAGTTGTGATTCAGCAAGTCCAAAATTTCTTCTTTCCGAACGGATCCAATCTCTGAAGAGTACTGATTTTTCCAAGCTCTCCCTCATAGACGCTCTATGATCACCGATTTGAAGTCTCGCTTGACTGAAAGCGCTCTCCGATGCCACTGTTGAAGCTTGAATACTTAAAATATCTCGAGCCATCCTTGAAAGAACCGGAAAGTGTTTTTCTTTGTCCTTCCACCACTCCAAAACATTGAAGGTGCCGTCTGGATTCTCTGATTCAAGTCCCTGCGACAAATAAACTTGAAGCTCATTTAGTTGTGAACTATCACCAATATTATCACCTTGAGAACCCCTAAACCCCGTCCAAGAACTAAGTGATTTTAGCCCCGCAGTTCTTTTAGGAACCTGCGAGCTAGACGAGGTAGGAGTTGGAATATTTGGTCTAGCATGATCTAATGCTACTTGATAAGCATTATAAATTGTTTGAGCATTTATTTTAATTGACTCTTTTTCATCTTTAAGTGTACCATATTCCTCAACTGAAAGAGGTAAAGCATTATAAATTTGACTATACCAATAGTGAGGACCTCCTAATTTCATGGTAGGGTTTAACATGGCTGCAATACCATAAATAGGGGGGATAGGGAAAAAATATTTTTTAAACTTAGTTTTCATATCATAAATAGCATTTTGGTAAACTACCCCCCCCTCTGAAAATTGAGTAAATAATTCTGCAAGTGCTGAAATATAAACTAAACAGTTAGAAATAGTAGTATAATATTGCCCAGACAATTCATTTGTAGCAACATGAAAATGTTCTAAAAAATCTAGAAGAATTTTAACATTAGCCCAATCTTGATTTGTAAGGTGACCATCATCATCATCATCATCATCACTAACACGGGCATTATACGTTGCCATTATTGGGTTTCTATATTCATATGCAACAACTAAACTTTCATACAAGTAATTCCACCTAGTCGGACAAGGTTTAGGAACCTTTCTTTCTCTAAGGCCAAATTCATCACATTTTTTATAATATTCTCTAACTCTACTTCTACTCTTTGAATAAAAAAGCCAATGAAGAGCGAATTTAACCTTTAAAATTTCAGCATTTAAAGTTTTCAAACCATCACCGACGATTAAATGGTAAATATGACAAATACATCTAACATGGAAAATATTACTAAATGCAGGACTTAGTGTAGTTGTAAGATAGCCTATAGCATTAGTGTTACTAGAAGCATTATCCATTGAAATTGCCATTATTTTATCTTTAATGCAAAAATATCTACAAATATCATGAACTGTCTTAGCAATAAACTTACCTGTGTGACTTGAAGTAATTATTCTATAAGCAATAATGCGCTTTTGCATTATCCATTCCTCATCAACCCAATGAGTGGTAACAGTTAAATAATCACAGTCATTACCACTCTTACCAATATCAGTTGTAATAGAAATGCGATTACCAATATGAGTAAATAAATAGCGCAAATATTGTTCATATTCATGTTTATATTTATAAATATCAGACTTTACGGTTGTGCGAGGCCATCCTTTATAAGTAGGATTAAAAATTCTTCTAATATAATGGACAAAGTGAGGGTTAGAGGGAAAACTATATGGTAAGCACATAACAGTAACCATTTTTGCCAATTCTTCACGATCTTTATTTGGATCGTAATATAAAATGCCACCGGTAACAGTGTTAATTCCCGGTTGAACTAGGTTCGACCCGGTACTAGGGTTAACCTGAGTACCTACACTTGTCCCCTCTTGTTGAGCTTTCATTTGTTGAAATCTAATTTTAGCATCAGGGTGTTTCAATATGTGTCTACTCAAACTACCCGTACCGCCACGGTGGTCATTAAATTTATGAGACATCAACACCCCACAAGTTTTACACTTAGCCTTATTTTGATCTCTTAGTTGAGTAAAAAAATGCCAAACAAGAGATGTTTCGGCCCGTTTAGCACGTTGTCTATTAAAAGTAGGGGTTACTACAGGAGGGTCAACCGGGGCATCATTTGGATTATTATCAGTTTGGTTAACAAGAGGACTAGTAGGTGTATCATCTAAATCGGGTTGATTTTCATCTAAATCATCATTTTCCTCATCATTTTCATCGATAGTTGGATTACCATAAAGAGCATTCATATATTCATCATTTAATTGTGAACCTGGTGTAAGATCATGTATAAACTGACTATCAGTAAATTGAAAACAAGGGTTATCACTATCAAGAATAATAGGTGGGGGAGGACGGGTAATAGATCTACGTCGGGGAGCCGGGGGAGGAGTAGTAGCTTGGCCACTAGATTCACCGACTTTAGATTTTCCCTTACCACTAAACATTTTTTTCAAAGAAAATGCCATATTAATTATAATTATACAAACTAAAACAAACAAAACTATAATATTAAAACTTATGAGTTGGAACGAGTTTACCGAATTGACGAACAACTTCTTGAAAATTGTATAATGTTGAAGACTTGAATACTTCAATTCACCAACTTCACACAATTTTTCACAATTTTCAATAATAAAGTAAGCAATAGTAGAAGAAAATTAGAGAGAGATTGATATTTTTGTGAGTAAAAATGAAAGAATGAGGGGGTATTTATAGTTGAGAAAAGGGAAAAAGTATAATTATAAAAAGTTTGGGGTTAAAACAAAGTTTGGGGGCCAAATGGCTAATTTTTAAACATGCCAAACGGCTCTTTTGAGGCACCAACGGCTAGATTTTAAAAATCTGGCCGTTGGCTATTTTTTTAATTTTGACCGTTGGGCCCGCTTGGCCCGGCCCAGGCCCGCCTGCCGGGCCCGGGCTAAACGGGCCCGGGCTCACGGGTCCAAACATGAGAACCGGCCCCCCACGGGCCTAAAGCCCCCTAAGCCCGGACCCAGTACATATGTTTGCTAGGAAAGTTGCCTTATCTTGATACATTCTCAATGGAGAGTTGGGATGTGGCCATCTCTCTGTGGTATTTATTTCCAATGTAAATGGTTTCGTACTATTCCCAGAGAAATTTAATTCAGCTCAAGCAATCATATATGTGTGTTCGTCCTTTGGCTTAACTAATCACGTTTTACTCAGGCTACAATCATTCTAAATGTATACATGTATGCTTTATTTCATTGTATAGGGCGAATTCATAGTGGAAATTGCAGATTAGGCACAATTAAATTCGAATTTTCAAGTCAAGCTATATACATCAGTTTAGATCTGAGGATTAGATTCTCTAAATCCCTAAATATAAGTTCAATTTGGAGAGAAGAGGGGAGAGAGGAGAGAAAAAAGGAAAATGGTGGAACTAAATCACAAATAATAGATTGAGAGCCTTTTAAGGTGGATTATGTATATTTGTAACTAAACTGTGTTTAGGTCGGATAAATACTAAAACATGGACATTTTTCGTAATAAGGTTTCAAATAGTGTACACAAATGAAAAAAATCCCATTAATTAAAATTGAGCCAAAATTGACCCAAAATTTGAGCCCAATTCGGCCATACCCGGTCCAATAAATGGCCTGTCAAGACCTGGTCCAAAACGGCGTAGTCTCATGATTAAACTACGTCGTTTCATTAAGTGAAACCAAGACTCAATCTCACCCATCCATTCCCTCATGATCCAACGGCTCTAATTCAATCCCCTCCCTAGGTATTTAAAGCTTAGAATCTCTGAAAATTGCCTCCATTTTCCCTTATTTCCTTTCTTCTTCCTCTCTTTTCACTCTCCCCCTCTCCTTCAAGACCTCACCACCCGCCGCGCTGCTCCGCCTCCGGGAATCGCCCACCGGCGGCGGCCATCCTCCAAATACCCCCAAATTACACCAATCTTCTCCTCTCTTCATCCTCTACCCATATCCAAACCCCAAATCCCGGCGATTACCCTCAATCTCACCAAATCTACCTAAATTCTAAGAAAACCTAGTTGCCGCCACCCTCAAATCCGGCAAGATCTAACCTCCCACACTCTGTGCCATACATAAACGGAGAGCTATCCCTTCCTACCCATTTCTCCCCTAAAATTCCCATCACCGCCGACCTGACCACCCCACTGCCGCCTCACGCCGCACGACCACCCTGCTGCCTTCCACAACTACTGCCTCACCACCCACACGACCCCACAACTCCGTTTTCCCCTTGGCTTGACTTGGAATCAATTTCGGTATGCCGAAATTTCTTTTTTCCAGCAAAAGCCATTGAGAAAACAGAGCTTTGGGAGTCGATTGGCCGCGGTTCGCATCGTCTTTGAGTTTAAGGGACAACCGTTTTGAATCGTTTAGTATATCCCCTAACCTTTTCTTTTTTCTTCTTTTCTTTCTTTCTTTGTTGTTTAGTTTCTATGTTTTGATTTTAGGTTCTGTTTTGATTTGTTTATTGTGATCGACTACTGATAATTAGAATTTCAAGTTGGTGTATTTGTTAGTTATCTTTGTTTATCTACTTGTGTTAATGTTAGCGGTTAGTTATCGATCAACCAATCTTTAGTGTCGTCGAATCCGTGTTTATTTAGAAAGTTGTAGTCATCATTGATATTTCGTCCGATTAGTTCAACAATGCTTGTTTAATTTTTTTCCCGTACAATAGTTATAATTTCAGTCATTTTATGTCAATTTGCATAAGTCAAACGAATTCTAATCTAGTTCGCTCAGTTTGGTCGGAATCCAAATATGTTTGCCTTATCAATTTAATCAGTTTTAGTTACTTATTTTTTGATTTGGTTTTGAATCACATAGGTTGGTATTAATATTGTAAGTGTCACACCTCCTTTTTCGGACTACCCTCCGGATTGATGAAGGGGTAATAAGGGAGTTTTTCCACTTTAAGTGACATTATTCAGATTTGGAATTTATTTTAATTTTCAGAGTCGCCACCCGAATTTCTTACGGTGTTNTGTTAACCCGGGAGAAGGTGTTAGGCATTCCCGAGTTCCGTGGTTTTAGCACGGTCGCTTAACTATTAACATTTGGCCTAAACTGTCTGATTATTTACATATTTTTTGCCAATTGTGCTTTTAGCCTTTTTCACTTTTCAGTCGCTTTTAATATTTGTGGACTTATCTTGAAAACAAGTCACGATGGTGTGCACTTGTTATTTTTAGACACGTTATAATTACGCCACATGAAAT
>ML387453.1:0-21657 GCA_005239525.1 Nicotiana knightiana | reverse complement strand
AGAGATTTATGGTAGATAGAGAGTTCATGATTGATAGAGACGATTAATTAAGCTATAAGAAGTATCGGAGAAAGAATTCACCAACGGGGGAAACCATAACCTTAGACCTTTAATATTATTGTTTACATTAAATTGTTAGATTAATTACTAGTTGATTATTTTGTTAGTAGAATTAGTTAAACAACACAACTTGATATTCAAAAGTTTGGAGAAACTTGATTAAACACCAGTTTAGTATTTAATAAACTCAATTGATACGTTCAATTCTTCGTGGGATCGACTTTGGTCTTAATACCCCAGATTTATATTTGCAACGCCCGTTTAGTCTTTATAGAAGACATAGTTGAGCGTGATCAGTTACCCCCATTTCCCCCTCCCCCACCTCAATACACTACGCTTTCACGTGTGACTGGCCGCGTTCGCGTAGAGCAGGCCTCCCAGTGCTCCGCGTTCGCGACCATTGTCTCGCGTTCGCATAAAAAAAACCACACAGCCCAGTTCACACTTCGCGATCACGGGAGTACCTTCACGATCGCGAAGAAGGAAATCAGATGACAGCTGAACTGAGGAAAGACATCAGATTTTCTAAGTCCAAAACCTTCCATAGGTTATCCGAAACTCACCCGAGCCCTCGGGGCTCCAAACCAAATATGCACACAAGTCCCAAACCTCACCGAACTATCTCGCATGATTAAAACACCAAAATAATGCCTAGAACTACGAATAGGACACCAAAATCAAATGTGATTTCAAGGAACTTTAAAACTTCTATTTTCACCACCAGACGTCCGAATCACGTCAAACCAACTCTGTTTCTCACCAAATTTGACAAACGATTCATAAATATAGGAATGAACCTATACCGGGTTCCGGAACCAAAATATGGATCCGGTATCAACAAATTCAAATATCAGTCAACTCTTTAAAATCATTATACCTTCAAACTTTCAATTTTCGACAAAATCAATAACTCAAGCTAGGGACCTTCAAATTTGATTTTGGGCGTACGCCCAGGTCCCAATCACGATATGGATCTACCGGGACCATCAAAATACAAATCTGGGTCTATTTGCTCAAAACGTTGACCGAAGTCAGCTCAAATAAATTTTTAAGGCAATTTTTCATATGTTAGCAATTTTTAACATAAAAGCCTTCCGAAAAAATACTCGGACTGCGCACGCAAATCGAAGAAGGCTTAAAGAAGATACTAGAGGCTTCAAAACACGAAATTAGGTTCTAAAAAACTCTAGATAACTTATCGGGTCATCACAACTCCCTAATGACCATAAACTAACATTTGATTAAATTTGCTAATCATACCTAAACCTTTAATGAACTTGATTTATATTAATTTTTTCATATGAGCTTGGACCCGTGCTTGTTTTTTTACTTATCTTTTTATTATTTAATTAATTATAAATTGGCTCTTCAAGAAAAAATTGCATAGGTCAGAGATTTCTGAATTGCATAGGTCAGAGAAAACATGCAAAAGATCTAATATAGTTGTACAGTACAATTTCATTTTTTATAAAATGTAAGGTAATTAAATCGATAAATCTAAAGGACCTAGAAATTTGAAAGTTGTATAAACTCGATTTAAGTTCTTTCTAGTTTTTCCGCTATGGTTTAGTTTATGGCTCTAATAATAGCCAATGTGGCATCTAAAGTTTAAGATGTAACACTTATAGTTAAACTAGTACTGGACACGTGTTTTGCGCGTGAATTCCATATTAATGAGTATATATAAGTTTTTTAAAAATAATATAAATTTCATTAAACAGTGTTCGAGTTAAAATTAAATTTAAAACGTGTATGTTTATGAATGATAAATGTTTATCCGATTTATGTAGTTCAACGAAGGAAGAAATCCTACGACTACAAAAGTCCTAAGATGTTTTATTGTGATTCCTGCTTTTGCCTACAATTTCTGAAGTTATTCAATCATTTATCTTTTTTCTTTTCGGATAAGTAAAGAATAATGAAATTAAACGATAAACTTGTAACAATTGGATTAGCCCCTCCAAAAATTAGATAAGTAATGTAGTCATGCAGGCATTAAACTATGTCATCACCTTGTGATTTAAGACTTCTTCTAAAGCTTTAAAATATTACTGATATCCAACAAATATAAAGATTGGCTCCAAAATTCAAAAATAATAAACTGACTTTATAAATGTTTATGTATTTTGCATTTCTTATAATATTAGATTGTTAATATTGACATAAAACTTATAATTCAACCTTAATGGTCGTTAAAAGCATAAGCTAAGAAAAAAAAAAGAACTTCTAAACTATTAGTAAAGATTGAGCACATTTACTTGTCATGAATCCTAGCATAACATGAGACGCTAAGAAAAAAATGAATTTTCAGGAGTCCTTAGCACATCATGAAAAATCAATAAAGGAAGAATTACATAAAAGAGAGATAGAAATAACATAGACCCATAATATTGTTAATGTATGTACACTTTAAGTCAAATTTCTTTAGAAAACCAGAAGCCTCTCTCTGATATATATATATATATATATATATATTCAATTTTGCAGTCAAATTATGCTTATGAATAGACCCTAAACAGATGAGGTCATGAATAACTAAAATGAATGAGCAGATATGCAAAGGCTCCTTTAGTTTATTCTATATGCATGGCACCAAATTAGGTATAGCTAGTCGGTGGGTATAGCTAGTCGGGTTCGCAAAGCGATGATCGGAAACTACGGCAAAAAGAAAAAAATATGCATGGCACCAAATTAAATGAAATATCAAAATCACACCAAGTTAATAATGGTTTAGTGTGACCGGAGCTAAGAACATTATATTTCTTCTAAATTAAAGTCAGTGGCTAAAGGCCTAAATAACTATTTCATCGAATCGCTATAGTACAAATTTCAAAAGAAAAATAAATTAGGAAACTATGTCTATTGTCGTACACATAACACATTAGGTAGTAAAGAAGGAATTTAGCCTTAATTTTGCAAAGAGCAAAGTGAAGGAGTAGATGCTGCCCTAATGTACTGTACTGTGCTGGAGTCTCCATGCATCAGTGGCTGAGCCATCATTGGCAAAGGGAGTCCCCTTCATCGGAAAATTACACTATGTAAATACGTTAAATTATTAATTTTATGTGTATATACTATCGTTGACCCCCCTTGATTTTTTCGTGTGCTTATTTATTTATATTTTGACTTTCCTTAGTTAAAATGCTGGTTTCGCCACTATCAATAGCCAATTATTGCAATATATTGCAGAGCAAGTACATAAAAACAAGCACTTCTCATGGCGATAGCAATGACTATTGTATCGGTTGCATATCTGAATGATACAGTGCACTTCTCAGTTGAACCCTTTACTCGTTGGTTGAATAACTGGGGACTCTCTTATATATATCACTGTCGAAAGTGAAATGATATTTATATGCCAAGAAGTACATGTGAAAGTTATTTGGACATATGAAAAGCCAATATGAGAAAATAAATTGGGATTATAAAAGTTGTCTTTAAATATATATATATATATATATATATATATATATATATGATTCATGTATAAGAATTTAATGACCTTTGCACAATTTTAAGTGCACGTTTCAAAAGAAGCTGTTCAATTAATGCAGTGAGATATAACTTAATTATCCAGTTTCAAATTTCTCGAGGGAGCTGAAGGTTTTTTCAAGTTTTATCATTTCATGGGAGGTGAATTTACCATTTGTTACAAAAGATATTGTAGGAGTAGAGTTTAAGTGAGTGATAAAAAGTGGTTTAAATTATTACGGTCATTTTAGTAATCCAATTTTGAATTTACGGGGCTTCCTACCTATAATATAATATGAATATAGGTTACAGATTTATTGAAAAGTAGATTTAAGAATGGAGGAGCAGAAGAGAATCTGAGCTTGTCAACCTTTTATTTCCTATTATATAGAATTTAAGATAACTTTTATATGATTCACCATCAATAATCACATTAAATTAGTAATCATATTCCTTCAACACTGCAAGAATCAATGTTTACCCATAACTCTATATTAGTATTTGTATATTCATTGCTCATATACGTTGCAAATGAAAAGAAATTTAGTAGCTTAATTATTTTTTATGGTAGCCTTTGTATTTACATTTTTGTACAAAGAAGTTATAAAGTTGTGTCTTTGATTGAGCATAAAAGGGTCAATCACTTTTTTTATGGGCATTTTAGTAATTTAAGTTTGATATTAGAAACTTCCTACTTTTAGTATATATATATATATATATGAATGAATATGATTTAAGATTTGAAAAAATTAAGAGCTTTCGTCGTAAAGCTGTGTACAGAGAACGGTCATCAATTAATGGGAATTCCATATAAGCACATTTGAAAATATGAACAAATATTATTTGAAGTTTGAGTCATTATCCGCTCGTATGTGAAGTAATTCCATCTATTTAATGTAACTTCAGAAATCAAATTTGAAGTTCTTCTATCTTTCAAATGCAACTTCAGAAATTCAAATCTTAAGTAGTTCAATCTATTTAATGCAACATCATATTTCGAATCTTAAATTCTGAAACATAAACTTATTTTCCGATTTTAACAATATAATACACGATTCAATGTCCAAGTCTATTTTAAATGAACTCAAATTTAAAATATATCTTTCAAATATCATAAATAATAATCTCCATCATCAAATTGTCGAAACAATAATAAATTTTAAGAAGAAACGCGGGGACTAGTATAGAAGCGGCTAGCGAGAGGAGCTCAGGGTCGTAGGGGTAGTTTAGGAAATTAGGATTATTTGGTACATCCATAGACACGCGTCGTCTTTCTATTTTCAAAAGTTCATGTAATTGCTTTGTTTTTTCTCCTTCTTAGCTTACTCGTTAGTTGTCACGTGTATATTTGATAGCGGCTACCAATTAGATCTCATAGCAAACAAAAGAGGTACTTATGCACACTATGAAATGCCTCCAAAATAATTTAAATTAGTAAATATCTTATCAGGAAACTCATGAGGGGTGAAATATATGACCATTATTAGTTGTAAATAATAAAGAATAATTTATACATCACTACTAACAAAAATATTTATATATGAGATTATAAATAATATTCATGAACTCGCCGGATTACAAATAATATTTACTGCATTTAGTGGTTTTCACTTGCTTAGGAGAACAATAATATCTTAATTTACTACTGTTTACCTCGAAATACGAGTAACAATTAAACTTGTAATATGGTAATAAGGATACGTGATCTAATTCAATGTCAATTGATAAATAACTAAATAAATAAAGGAATTAAACGATTGAGATAAATCAAACCAACGTGATTGCAAGTTATCGATCCTGATCTGGATTAGGCTCGAGATCAAGTGCCGAGAACAGTAAGAACAACAGAAATAATATGAACAATAAGAACTGTATGAATAGTAAAGAGTTATGAGCGAGTAAAAGAGCATAGCGCTTTGTATTTCTCAGTATTTGTTGTAAGTGATAATTCGTGTATGATAATGTGTGTTACAAATGAACAGGGTTCCTCTTTATATAGTAGTGGAATCTTGTATAAGGTATAACTCTAATTTAGGAAGTAAAATACATGATTGATATCAATAACCACTAATGGTTCTTCCAGTTCCGTGATTCTCGCCGAGATTGGTGGTCGATTGCGGATATCTCGTGATTCTGTTACTTAGGCGTCGATTTAACCCGATCTCGATCCCTTAATCTTCGTGCTCTTTGAGCCCGAACTTACTTCGATACTGGCTCACTCTCGAGGCACACCCCCGAGCCCATAAAATCGGGTATGGTCGATTTTAGCTGTATACAGATAGTCCCCGCGTTTCTTAGAATGAAATGATAAGAAACGATTTGAGCCTCGATTCCTCGATACCTCGATCATGACATCGTTCCCATGACGTAAGTGATGGATGTGACTGAAACGTCTCGTTGGTTCGCTTCCCAAAAAATCATCAATGCGTGTCAGACGTCGGTCGGCGACAAGTGATATCGAATCGTCGTTTGAAACATAAAAATACCACCTCTTCAGTTGATTTTAAACTTTACTTTGCTTTAAACTTCCCATTTGCTTTGATTAAATCTCACGACTTTCAAACTCTTCTTGCTTTCTTCCTATCTCCATCAACCTTACACTTACCTTCTGCTTTCTTCACTTATATCAATGGCTAAAACCTCTAAAACGGTTCCGCAGACGGGAGGGCCTCCTCTTCGAAGCCGACTGGCGACAAGACGCCGGTGGAGCCGCGCGTTGAGGAGTGTGTTCCTATGCCGTGTGAACTGACTTCTGAGTTTAAAGTGGACAGACCCCCTTCAGTCCCCGGTCAGCGTGAGCCCGTGTCCCGTTACATTTGCTCGATATATGAAGGCGATCTCAAGCAAGTGACAAAGGACTGCAATTGGAGCAACAAAGAGGTGGTTATTCCTTCCCTTGAGGAGGACATCACCACTCATGTGAAAGGGTTTTTGAGTGTTTACACTTACCCTTTTACATTGGGGCCCGTGGACCCGGTCATACTCGGTTTTTTCCGCCAATATCGAGTGACCCTGGGGCAGATCTACCCTTCATTTTGGCGCATCGTGATCCTGCTCAGATTCTTTTCGAGCAAAGTTGAGGGGATGTCTTTCACCCTCGACCATCTAATCAGGTTGTACAGTCCTCGGCTTTACCGAGGTGGTTTAATAAAGCTCCAGCGCTGGGCTATGAAAACATTATTCTCGAGCATAGACGAGGACAAGGATCGGCGCTGGATGGGTCGGTTAGTCCGAATCAAGACCTCCGATTTGATTCCTGCCGAGAAGATATCATTCCTCGAGGAATGGAATATGAAGCGTAAGTCTGATTTTCATCGATGGTGTTTGTTTTCTTATTTGATTGATCTATCTTCCCGATCTAAGTTCCATTTCGTGGTGCAACTTCTGCTTGGTTCCCTGGTGCTATTCCGAATCTCGAAGGTTGGGTTCGCCGACTAGCCTCCACTTCTTCACATTCCGAGCGTTGCTGGCGAGATTTGGCCAGGGGTCGATTGGAAGCTAAGAACCACGATGAGTCCCTACGTCCATATGTTGATGTCTTTCTGCAAGAATACCCTTTTTTTTTAACTTCGTCTTCTTTACATGTAGGTCTTAGAGAGAATGTAATCATGAGCCACCTCTGCCTGGCGAAAAGGGGGTTCCACAGCCACCCAAAGAGAAGAAGAGGCGAAAGGACTCATCCCCTGGTACCCCGAAGCCCAGGAAGAGTAGGGCCCAAAAATCGAGGATCGACCTGCCGATGTGGCTCAAAAACTTCGGGAGGAGGACGAGGCGGCACAAAGTGATGAGGACTGCTTGTTGGTAGTTCCGAAGGGGGGAATCACTGCATCTCCAGAGGTTTTCGAGCCAGTGGTGGACGAGTCGGCTCAATCTCGGATTAGGGGTATCTTAGAGGGAGATCCAAGCGGAGTCCCCAAGACATCGGGCGGTAATAGCGCTCCTTTCTGCGTCGAAAGATCGGCGGATGTTCCCGAAGGGTCCAACTCCGAGGCCCTTCAAAGAGAGGAGAGTTCCCCAAGCGACTCGCTTGGGGCAACAAATATAGATGATTCGCCGCCCGATCCTTCTTTTTCTGAAGGGCAATTCTGAGACGTTCGGGCTATGAGAACCCCTGATACGGAGTTGACCCAAGAAGGGAACGACATATTTCAAGAATGCTTTGCCAGGATCAAGGACGGTCCCGATCCAGACGCGTCGTCCATTTTCAATGAAGCTCAGCGTTTCTTGAAACAAGTAAGTATTTTTCCTTCTTACTCATGCTCGCATCTAGTTCGTATCTTTTCAAGACTAACTCCTTCCTTCATATGCAGGCTATGGTTCTTCATCGAGAGGCATCTTTCAAATCTCAGGCAGAGCTGACCCAATGTGAATTCGAGCTCAAGAAGCTCATAAAGGAGAGGGACAACCTGAAACTCCTTTACGTTCGAAAGGAGGAGGAAATTGCAACCTTTCGAGCTGAAGTTACGAGTGTTCGTCAAGATCATACCGAGCTCATCGAGAAGGTGGCGTACTTTCTTGAAACTTTGTAAAATTTAGTTCAAATTTGGCGATGAACCCTTCGGTTTTGCAGTTTCAGCAGAAGGGCGAACTGGTGTTGCAGCTTCAAGAAGAGGCCAAGATGAAGGAGGCTGAAACTCTAGGGTGGAGACAGCGCATGGAGCGTCTTGCCTCGGAGAAGGACGCACTTCGAGCCCAATTAACTTCAGCTGAGTGCCAGCTCAAGAGTGTAAAGGGGGAAAGTATGGCTTGAGCCCGGAGGATCGAGGAGGTTGAGGCCGAACTTGCAAAAGCTAAAGTTGAATCAGAGGCGCTAGTGGCCTCTTATCGAGCTGATGTCGAGGCTTCCAATCTTCGGGCATGAGATCTCTACTTTTGCTGAGATTGGATTATCATATGCTCTCGCTCATGCTAGGCAGCAGTCTCTGAGAGAGGCTCTCGAAGAGGTGCACGCTCGTGGTTTCGACCTATCTACTGATATCGAGAAGGCGAAAGCTTTGGAGGATGAGGCCGTAGCCTTGCTCTCTGATGATGAAGTCTCTGTTAGCGGGTCCGAGGGTGAGGGAGACGAGGCTTCCGAAGAAGTCACCCCCGGAGAAGCCGCTCGGGAGGAAGTCGGTCTTGAGGGGGCTAGCCCCGATGGTAATTAGAGCGTAACTTCTTTTTCTTTTTTCTTTTGTAAGGATCTGACCGGCCCCTTATGTTGTTTATTCAATAATGGAAATCTTTTCTTTGATGCCTTTACGCCTCTGTATGTTTATTTGCCTTAGTTAATAAATTTTTATTGTTGTATTCCAACTCGTGATCGAAGTAAACCCTTAGGCTTTTCGTTTTTACGAGGGCAATTCCCCGAGTTTGAAACTCGTTTGAGATCTTATCTCGGGGATGGCTCGATCCAACTGACCGATGAGTTATCTTTAATAACCAAGTTCGAATGAATCTTGAGTTTTAGGATTAAGTGAACCCTTAGGTTTCCATCATAGGGTTGTTAAGTATTTCAAGCTCACTGATATATCCTTTAGGTGAATATGTAGTTATCATTTATTTGTGCTCGGAATAACTGAACCCTTGGGTTCGAATCGAGTGAGAGCTAGGTCTCGAACTCTAACTGTGTTGTCCCTTAGGCTTATTAGATCGGCCCTTAGGCTCTTTTATATTGGCCCTTAGGCCCTTTATATCGGCCCTTAGGCTCTTTAGGTTGGGCCAATTTGGCCTCTAAAAACGGGTATCATTGTTCCCTTTTCGGCTAAAAGACTTAATGAAAATTTCTTTATGCCTTACCATGTGTTTTTTGTACCCATTGGGTTTTTTGAGGGTTCAACGATCGGAACCCAATTTTTTCTTAACTCGTTTGTGTTAGATATTTTGATACCTCTTGAGGTTTTTTCGAAGGCTACTATTATCGAAGTCTTTAGGTGATTCGAGGATTGATTTTATCAAAGCCCTTTTAATTTTCTTTGCCGAGGGTAGACTTATTTAACCGGTTTTTTAAAGTATTTGAAGGCCTTTAGTTTATGGAGGAATTCAGATGTCTCCGAGCCACATTATTTAGGTCGTAGCCTTTTATATGACTGTAGTCTTTAATATGGCCGCAGCCTTCGGGTATGTCTCTTGGACTTGTTTCCCAATAACATTTCGAGCTTGTTCGAAATGGTAGTCCCCGAGTATGATGGCCTTGGACTATATATCGAAGGGTGCCTCTTTAAGGTCTTATGACTTCAAACTTAGATAGCTCAATAGGTAGTCCCCGAGTTTTCGAGGTATGCTTGTACTTGACCCTTGATGCATTTTTCACAAGTGTTAGTTTTGTTCAATAGATCAAAATCGTAAGTGCATGACTTCGTATAATAGAAATTCTACTTCAAACATGAGATGTTCGAGAAAAGAGAGTGTTTCTTTGTATTATTCATACACGCGTACATGTTTTATTGTCGGGACTCGACTAATCTGTATGGACACGGTTCATTCGACCGTTTGGCCCATCGAGACCCATTGATACATAACATACGAGGGTGATTCCCCCTAGTAATTGAGATAAATTTCAAAGAAGCCTTGGATACTGTTGAATTATCCTCAGGTAGAACATAGTTGTTGCCTCGTTAAAAACCTCGCCGGGAAAACCCATTTGGGATAAAAACCGGTCTAAGGGAAAAAGAGTGCAACGCATACTTTAAAACCTGAGGTCTCGATTTCTTGGGTCAGATATCTGCAATAGATTAGTTTCAAATATTTAAGTAAATTAAAAAGGAGAAAACCATACCTTAGCAATAGTACCGCTTGAGGAGTGATATGTTCCAGTTATTCGACAAATGGCTCGCCGTTAATTGTTCCGAGCTTGTAAGATCCTTTCCCGACTATGTCGAGGATTTGATAGGGTCCTTCCCAGTTAGGAGCGAGTTTCCCTTCATTAGGGTCTCGAGTATTGATGGTGGCTTTTCGTAAGACTAAATCCATGACTTTAAAGTGTCGAAGATTGGTTCTTCTGTTGTAATATATCTCGATTCATTGCTTTTGTGCGGCCATTCGAACGAGTGTCGCTTCTCGTCTTTCATCAAGCAACTCGAGATTGGTATTCATGGCCTCGAGGTCTGATTCCTCTGTTGCATGTCGAAACTTGGCACTGACTGGTATTAAGGCCTCAGATCCATATACTAAGGAAAATGGAGTTTCTTCAGTACTGGACTTCGATGTCGTCCGATATGCCCATAGAACTTCGGGCAATTTTTCTCTCCACTTCCCTTTGGATTCGTTTAACCTTTTCTTCAAGTTTTGGATGATAGTCTTATTCGTTGATTCAGCCTGTCCATTTCCACTAGGGTGATATAGCGTCGATAGTATTCTCTTTATTTTGTGATCTTCGAGGTTGTCACTTTACTGCCGATGAATTGTTTTCCATTATCACACACTGTTTCTGTGGGTATCCCGAATCGACATGCAATGTGATCCCATATGAAGTCGATCACCTCTTTTTCTCTAAATTTTTTGAAGGCATGTGCTTCAACCCATTTAGAGAAATAATCAGTCTTAAACAATATGAGCTTAGCTTTACCTGGGGCCGATAGCAGAGGACCGACGATGTCCGTTCCCCATTTCATGAATGGCCATGGGGATAGGACCAAGTGAAGCTGTTCAACGGGCTGGTGAATCATTGGTGAAAACCTTTGACATTTGTCGCATCTTCGAACGAACTCCTTAGAGTCTTTTTCCATGATATCCCAATAGTATCCTGCTCTGATGACCTTTCGAACTAGTGACTCGGTGCCAGAATGGTTTCTATAAGTGCCTTCGTGGATTTCTTGCAAAACATAGTCAGCATCTCCCGACCCCAAGCATACTGCTAATGGACTATCGAACGTTCTCCTGTATAGAATTCCGTCTTCTTCTAATGTGAATCGAGCGGCTTTGGTCCGTAAGGTCCTCGATTCATTAGGATCTGATGGTAGTTCCTCGTTCTTCAAGTATTCGGTGTACTTGTTTCTCCAATCCTAGGTTAAGCTTGTAGAGTTAATTTCCGCATGTCCTTCCTTGATTACAGATCTCGAGAGTTGGATGACAGTCCCTGAGCTGATCTCGTCGTTGTCGACCTATGAACCTAAGTTGGCAAGCATATCATCCTGATTATTTTGTTCTGAGGTACATATTGTAGAGTCCACTCTCTGAAGCGGTGCAAGGTGACCTGCAATTTGTCTAAGTACCTTTGCATCCTATCCTCTCGAACTTCGAAGGCTCCGTTTACCTGGTTAACTACCAGTAGGAAGTCGCATTTAGCTTCGATGACTTCGGCTCCCAAGATCTTATCTAGTTCGAGACCTACAATCATAGCCTCATACTCGACCTCGTTGTTAGTCAATTTGGCAGTTTTAATTGATTGTCTAATAGCATTTCCAGTAGGCAATTTTAAAACAATGCCGAGACCGGACCCTTTCACATTCGAGGATTCATCCGTGAAGAGGGTCCATAACCCCGATGATGTACCCGATTTAAGTAGAAGTTCCTTTTCCACTTCGGGTACGAGGGTTGGCGAAAAATCGGCCACAAAGTCTGCCAAAATTTGAGACTTGATGGTTGTTCAGGGTTGATATTCGATATCGTACCCACCAAGTTCAATGGCCCATTTGGCCAATCGGCCCGATAGCTCGATCTTGTGCAAAACATTTCGAAGGGGATATGTGGTAATTGCACATCTAGGGTGACACTGAAAATATGGCTTTAATTTTCTAGATGCGCTTATTAATGCAAGTTCCAATTTTTCTAAGTGTGGATACCTAGTTTTGGCATCCCCTAAAGTTCGACTAACATAGTAAATTGGAAATTGCGTACCTTGTTCTTCTCGAACTAATACACCACTTATCACTATCCCGGACACTACCAAGTACAGGTATAGCTTCTCATCTGCTTTTGGGGTGTGGAGCAAAGGTTGGATCGATAGGTATCGTTTTAATTCCTCCAATGCTTGATGACATTCCGGGGTCCATGTAAAATCATTTTTTCCTTTTGAGCAAGGAAAAGAACATGTGGCTCCGATCTGATGACCTCGAAATGAACCGGCCTAAGGCAGTTATCCGTCCGGTTAGCCTCTGAACGGATTTCACGCTGTCCACGATGGTGATGTCCTCGATGGCCTTAATCTTATCGGTATTGATCTCGATTCCTTGATTTGACACCATGAAGCCGAGGAATTTGGACGAGACGACCCCGAAAGCACATTTTCGGGGTTAAGCTTCATGTTGTATTTCCTCAAGATTTCCAATGTCTCCTACAAATGAGTCAAATGGTCCTCTGCGCTCAGGGACTTAACTAACATATCGTCAATGTAAACTTCCATTGATTTCCCTATATGTTCTTCGAACATCTTGTTAACTAGGCGTTGATATGTAGCTTCCACATTTTTAGCCCGAAGGGCATTACATCATAGCAGTAAGTTCCATACTTAGTGATAAAAGAAGTTTTTTCCTGGTCTACTGGGTCCATCTGGATTTGGTTGTACCCAGAATAGGCGTCGGGAAAAGTAAGTATCTCGTGGCCAGTCGTGGCATCTATCATTATATCGATGTTAGGCAAAGGAAAAGAGTATTTTAGACATGCTTTATTCAGGTCCTTATAATTTACACACATTCTAAGTTTGTTCCCCTTTTTGGGGACTACGATTACGTTGGCTAACCACTCGGGATATTTTACTTTCCAAATGGACCCTATTTTGAGAAGTTTGGTTAACTCCTCCTTTATGAAGGTGTGTTTCACCTCGGACTGAGGCCTTCTCTTTTTTGCTTTATCGATCTGAACTCGGGATCCAGACTCAACCGATGAGTTGTTATCTCGGGCGGGATTCCTGTCATGTCTAAATGGGATCATGCAAAGAAATCCATGTTATCAATAAGAAATTGAATGAGTTTTTTCTTGAGTTCGGGGGTCAACCCCGTTCCCAGGTATACCTTTCGTTCGGGTAGATACTCGATTAGTATCAACTGTTCCAGCTCCTCGACCGTTGATTTGGTTGCATCCGATTTTTCGAGAACGATGAAAGTTCGAGGAGTGAGAAAATGCTCTTCTTATTCGGTTACCTGTTGATCTAATTCGGTCGAGGTTTGGGTCGGCGATTGCTATTTGGCTGCTTGTTCATCTTTGGTGCTCGTAAATTTTGAGGTCGTAGGCGCTGGTATCGGCGTCACCTCGTCGACTGCAAACATTTCCTTTGCAGCGTGTTGTTCCCCATAAACTGTTTTCACTCTATCCACTGTTGGGAACTTCATCATTTTGTGAAGGGTCGACGCTACTGCCCTCATGTTGTGGATCCATGGTCTTCCGAGCAGCACATTGTATCTCATGTCACCTTCGATGACATAAAATTTTGTGTCTTGGATGGTCCCGTCCACGTTCACTGGTAGGATTATCTCCCTTTTTGTTGTTTCACTAGCCATGTTGAAGATTTTTAGGACTCAAGATGCAAGTACAATCTGGTCTAGCAGGCTGAGCTGCTCTACGACCCTCGATCTGATTATGTTCGCCGAACTACCTGGATCCACGAGAACACGTTTAACTTGAATTTTATGCAGCAAGATAGAAATTACCAGGGCGTCATTGTGCGGTTGAGAGAGGCCTTCCGTTTCTTCATCGTTGAACGATAGAGTGCCTTCAGGCATATAGTCTCGAGTTCGTTTCTCTCTTGTGACCGATACTTTGGTGCATTTGAATACAGGTCCTTGTGGGATGTCGATACCGCCGACGATCATGTGGATAACATGTTGAGGTTCTTCTTTCTCGTTTTTTCTGTTGGCGTCTCTTTCCCTGAAGTGATTTTTGGCTTTATCACTGAGGAATTCTCGAAGATGACCTTCGTTGAACAATCAAGCTACTTCTTCTCTTAACTGTTTGCAGTCCTCGGTCCTGTGACCATGTGTGCCATGATATTTTCACATTAGATTTGGATTTCTCTGAGACAGATCGGTTTGTATAGGTCTGGGCCACCCAGTGTCTTTGATCCTTCCGATGGCCGATACAATCCCTGATGCATCGATGCTGAAACTGTACTTCGATAGTCGGGGTGCTTCTGTGGGATTTACATATTTGTCGAAGGCAGTTTTACTCATGAGTCCCCGAGAGATCTGCCCTCGGTCACCCTTTTGATCATTCTTGGCGGAATTACGTCCCGGGTGGTTATTTCTTCTATCTGAAACATATGGCTGATACTGGTCTTTATTCGGCCTTGATTCTCTATCAACATCTCTTTGATTTTTACCTGTCGACCAGTTTTGATGTACCGAACCTGAGGGGGCTCCCAGTTGGTCGTCCTCGACCCTAATCTTTGACTGATATCATTTGTGGACATCTGCCCAAGTCACAGTCGGGTATTCTATTAAATTCTGCTTCAACTGGCCCGATGCGATTAAACTGTGATCATTTAATCCTCAGTAACTGGTGGTAATTCCATATGTTCCATTTGGAATCGAGATACAAACTTTCATAGCATCTCGTTATCCCTCTGCTTCATTTTGAAGAGATCTGATTTTCTCATACAACCTTTATTGCACCAGTGTGTGCTTTTACAAATGAATCTGCTAACATGGCGAACGAATCGATAGAATTTGGCGGCAAGTTGTGATACCAAATCATAGCTTCCTTCGACAGGGTTTCTCCGAACTTTTTTATCAATACTGACTCGATTTCGTCGTCTTCCAAATCATTTCCTTTTATGGCACACGTATAAGAGGTAACATGCTCATTAGAGCCCGAGGTCCCGTTGTATTTAGGTATATCGGGCATCCTGAACTTCTTTGGGATGGGATTTGGAGCCGCACTTGGGGGGAATGGTTTTTGTATAAACTTTTTAGAGTCCATTCCTTTTAAGATCGGTGGTGCCCCCGGTATCTGATCAACTCGAGAGTTATAGGTTTCCACTTTCTTGTCGTTGGCCTCGATTTTCTCTCTCGATTCTATTCTCTTAGTAAGCTCCTCGAGTATTCTCATTATAGCAGGGTCCGTTGTCGAAGTATTGTCACCTGACCTTTCAGTCACTGGCTCGGTACGGCGAGTAGCCTCTCGTTCGACCTTATTCAGTGTCGCGTGCTGATTTTGCAACTGAGCAATGGCGTTCTGTTGGGCTTGCAGCATTTCAAATATAACTTGGAGACTGACACCTTCATCTCCTCTGCCCTGAGTACCTAGATCATTAGTTCGACCCTCTCTGCGTACGCTTCCATCGGTGTACCCGCCTAAATCCACATTCAAAGCAACACGAACTGACATCGACCGGGTTGACGGGTGGCGCTCCTCCGAGGTCAGATTGTGGCACCTCGATTCACGGAGCGATAATATTCTCGTTCTCTCCGTGGAGTCCGAGACCGTTGTCACCATGTATAGATGTCTTTTGTGAGTTTGACATGATTTATCCTAAAAACAAAATTCTTGACAAGAAACAAGCGTAAAATAATGTATTATTTCTCAGTAGTTGCGTAAGTGATAATTCGTGAATGTAATGTGTGTTACAAATGAACATGGTTCCTCTTTATATAGTAGTGGAATCTTGTTATAAGGTATAACTCTAATTTCGGAAGTAAAATACATGATTGATATCAATAACCGCTAATGGTTCTGTCAATTCCGAGATTCTCGCCGAGATTGGTGGTCGATTGCGGATATCTCGTGATTCTGTTACTTAGGCATCGATTTAACCCGATCTCGATCCCTTAATCTTCGTGCTCTTCGAGCCCGAACTTACTTCGATACTTGCTCACTCTCAAGGCAAACCTCCGAGCCAATAAAATCGGGTATGATCATGTATTTACATAAATTAGTTTATGTTGGAGCTTTTTCTGACAATTCATGGAATGCTACTAATAGTGAATCTCTTTTTGTCCCTAATTTTGCCACTTACAACATTACCAACGCCTGTATAATTTATTAAATTTAATTTAATGTACTTTGGGGATTTATTTGAACACCCAAAAAGGACATAAAAGTGATAGTATTAGGAAAATTTATAGTGTAATAGTATTAGGAAAATTTATAGTTACACGTGCGCCAGCTTTTATGATTGCAGGGTAAAATTGTTAAAGTAACAGTTGCAACGAACCCACTTTGTAATGTCCGTTGGGCAGCCAAATTTATGAATTGTGCCTGATTTAAATGGTTAATAAAAATTTATGAATTGTAGAAAATTAATTTGGATAAAATATAATTTATTCAGACTTGTTATTTCTCTAATGAAGAAGAAATTGTTCTAAGGGTGAATCATATATTATGTTACTCTTAAGTATTTTTTAAAAACTACCGGTGTAAAAAAGTTTCAAAATTGTATATACTGCTCTGTTGTAATCTAAAGTCTAAATGGCATAAAACAAATAGAGAATCATCTTGCTTATTCTATGAGGCTGGTATTTAGTTTTAGATAATTACGGAGATTTTCTCATGAAATCAAAAATAAATAAATGATATCTAACAGAAGTTGCATTGCAAACTGTAATTACTCATTTACAGTAGTCCCACAACATAATTTTTTTATATAAAAAAGAATAAAAAGAAAAAGAAAAAGAAAAAGAAAGCTACACCCCAAGATTTATCATAGAGTAATTGGGCTGGTGCTCAGCACGGACTATCTGTAACTAGTTAGTATATACGAGGTATGTAGTACAATTATTCGACTTTCGCTCCAAATAGTCTTTTATATACTCTATGTTTATATGACTTTTTCTTTTGCTTTTCGAGATTCAAACTTCTTATTAATTTTAACTTTGCATTTGAATATAAAATCTTTTATTTTTTTAAAATAAAATTTACTTATTTGAAAACAATGTAAAAAGTACTGCAAGTCATAGTAATTAGTAATAAATATTTAAAAGGTATATGAAAAAATTACGATCAAAAAATAATTCGTTTGATACTCGAAATTCGAACAACATCTCATAAATTGAGAGTTCACTCTTTTCCTTCTTTGTTCCCTCTCCTTAATTTCCCAATAACCATTTTTTCTCTTAGCGCCAATATCTCTCTAATTTCCTATTACTTTATTTTTAATTTGGTAATAGTCTTTCAATGGACCAATAAAAAGTCTATTACTTAAAGAAAAATAGTTCAAATGTGTGACGATCCGGCCGGTCGTGTTGAGAGTTGTAGTCCTGATTCTCTATTAACTGCTTCCCATGTATCTTTTTCTGCTATTGTGACTTGCCGGGAGGTTTCATTTTGGTTTTTGGAGTGTTTTAGGACACTTAGCCCCTAAACGGGAGCTTAAGCCTTAGGATTTGGACTACAATCGGATTTGTGTGAAGGCGGCTCCAGAATGGAATTTCGTCAGCTCCGTTAGTTTCGTTAGGTGATTTTGGACTCAGGGACGAGTCTGGATTTTGTTTTGGAGGTCTGTAGCTCATTTAGGCTTGAAATGACGAAAGTCGAAGTTTTGAAGATTTTGACCGTCAGTGGAATTTTTGATATCGGGGTCGAATTCCAATTCTGGAAGTTGGAGTAGGTCTGTAGGGTTGAATACGACTTGTGTGACAAAATTTGGGATCAATCGGAAGTGGTTTGGCTGGTTTTGGCATCGATTCAAATTTGGAAGTTTCAAGTTCTTTAAGTTTGAATCAGAGGATGATTCACGATTTTAGTGTTGTTTGATGTGGTTTGAGGGCTCGACTAAGTTCGTATAGTGTTTTAGTATTGGTTGGTATGTTTTGTGAGGTCTCGGATGCCTCGGGTGAGTTCTGGGTGCTTAACGAATCAAAAGTTGGATTTGTGTTATTGATGAAGACTCAGGCATCTGGTGTTTTTCGCACTTGCGGTGAGGAGACAGCAGGCGCGGGATCGCACGTGCGGCGTACAAAGAGCAGAAGCGGGAGTTGGAAGCTTGGCCAGGGATCACAGATGCGAGGGCATTTCCGCATCTGCGATGCCCGTAGATGTGTTATAGGAACTGCAGGAGCGGTCAGCGACCGCAGAAGCGGCATGTGCTCCGCAGGCCCGCACACGCAGGTGCGGCCCCATTGCCACAGATGCGGCCTCAGCCCCCTTAAGTGATTTTCGCACTTGCGATGGTATTTCCATAGGTTCGGTACCGCAGGTGCGGTTGAAGGCCCGCGGAAGCAGGTTTACTGGCAGAAAAAGGGCTAAGTACGAGGGTTTGATTTCATTCTTCATTTTTGGACTGGAGAGCTCGGAATTAGGCGATTTTTTGACAGATTTTAGAGGAAGCTTTGGGGTAATGATTCCTAACTCATTTTTGGTTGTATTCCATTAATCTGTAGTTGTTTTCTTCCTTAAATTAAGTAAATTGGGTGAGAAATTTGGGAAATAAGGGTGGAAGTTCTTCAACCAAGTTTTTGAGATTTGATTGGGATTTTGATATCGGATTTGGATAATTTTGGTACGAGTGAACTCGTGAGTGAATGTGTATTCATATTTTGTGACTTTTACCCGATTCTGAGAAGTGGACCCGGGAAGACTTTTTAGGGACATCTTTCAATTTCTTTCTTTAGCTTTGATTTCATTAGCTAGGTTAGTTCCTTGTAGCTATATTTATGATATTTAATTGATTTTGGCTAGATTTGGGTCATTCGGAGTCGGATATTCGTGGAAAGAGCATTGATACAGATTGATTAAGCTTGGTTCGAGGTAAGTGATTTTCCTAACTTTGGGGGTGGGAGGGGGAACTCCCTTTAGAATTTGGTACTGTTTTGATATGTGAGCGCCGTGTATGTGAGATGACGAGTACGTACATAGGCTAATTGTGTAAAAATCTGATTTCTGCTAAGTAATAACTTATTTTCCTTCTTATTTTAGTCATATCAACATGTGTAGTATCCTGTTAGATTAGAATAGCATTTTTACTTGCCTTAATTGTTAATCTGAACTATGTGCAGCATGTTTAGTGAATTTTCTGCTTTTCCTAGACTCGTACTTAGGCTAAATTATAGGGTTTTGTGTTGTAGTTGTTGAATTCTATTGATTGAGCTGTGTATTTACTTTTGGGACTACATAACTGTATTCCGGGAGATTCCCTTGCATATTTATTTTTGGGACTACGGAACGGTATTCCAGGAGACCTCCCTGCATATTTACTTTGGGATTACGAAATGGTATTCTGAGAGATCCCCCTGTCTTACATATTTATTTTGAGACTACGGAACGGTATTCCAAAAAATTCCCCTGCACACTTATGTTTGGGACTATGAGACGGTATCTCGAGAGATACCCTGTTGTTATTTCCGTGTTCTGAGTTGTTACCTTTCTATGATTTCATACTTGTTAAATTTCAGTCATTACTTTAATGCAATATTTCACTTTGCCTTGTTCTTATATATATATATATATATATATATATATATATACTAGTAGGGCCCTGGCCTGACCTAACCTCGTCACTACTCGGCCGAGGTTAGGATTGATATTTATCGGGTACTATTATGGTGTACTCACGCCCTTTCCTGTACATGTTTTTCGTGTGCAGATCCAGGTTCTTCCCACCAGCCTCGTTATTAGTTGCAGTCGCTGCTGTCCAGGAGACTTCAAGGCACATCTGCCCGCGCTCGCAAATCCTCGGAGTCCCCCTCTATCCCCCTATGTTGATTCTTTCTCTTATTTCTATAGACACTGATGTATAGAACAATTAAACTTTGTAGAAGCTTGTGACTTACGGTGTTCCGGGTCTTGGGAGTGTTATGTATATTTCGAGAGTCAATTATTGTATATGCCGAACGACATCTCAATTGCTTATTTAAATTATCTTTTACTGTAAGTTGTTAAATTTTCGTGTTTTCATTTCATGTCCGCAAATGTTAGGCTTACCTAGTCGTAGATATTAGGTGCCGTCACAATAATTCACGGAGGAAAAATTTGGACCGTGACAAAATGTTACTTGTTGTTTAAATAAAAATGGACTTTCTTAAGTCCATAACCCTAAAGCTAACAGAATAAATAAAAAATCACGTTAAATTTAAAAGATTTTCTCAACTACTATTTGTTGACGACAAAATCAGTTGCTGCTTTGTAACTGCTTCTACTTTTGAATTTGTTCTTTTGTCTCTGCATATTGTCAAAAATAAATCCAAGAAGACCATTTGCAAATGCTATTACATTTTTAAAATTTGTAATTTTGATTTATTTTTTTCATAAAAATATGAAATGGAGAACAAATAATCTTCATCTTCATTGATCAGTATGTTTTCCTATTTTTTATTGTCAAATTTTAAGGAAACCAAGAATATTAATAATGTGCATCAGACAGAAGGATGAGGTGAATTTTTCTTTTTTATATTTTTCCATATATGTTTGTCTGAAAGGACTTTCTTGTAGTATAGATTGATTTGAAGCTCATAATTAGAATATAGAAAACTAAAACCCATTTTTACATGGCTTTTATGATGAAATTCCAATTTAGGAAAATAAAATCAGAATAACAATGATATAATTGAAAGAAAAAATCAGAGAAAAATTCAAGAAAATAGAGATAATGAAACACAACTCAATATTAAAAGGATGAGTTCTATGAAAGATAAGAAGTTGAGGAAACTAAACAGAAGAGACTAGTAAGGTTAACAAGAAGAAAAATGTGTTAAACTTAATTGGAACTTTGATATCTTCCATTATTTTTACCATTAATCCATTATATCAAGGACAATTTGAGTTAACGGTAAGAAGTTTTGACACTTTAAGCTATCTACAAAAATTAAAAAATTTATTTGGAGGTTAACTCAAAATATTCTGCCTACTAAGTCAAATTTACTAGCTAGAGGCAATAATCTTCAGCATATTGTTTTTGTGGCTCAATGGAAAATAATGAACACGTATTTCTTGATTGCGAGAAGGCAAGAGATGTTTGGGTGAAATTGTTGGGATATATACTATTAACCATGAGTTTGGTTTGGATATAGTATTTATTATGGAACAGTTGTTTATTCAATTTTAATAAAGTTTTAAATATATCATATATTCGTCTGTGTCCTTTAATTGTATAGTAGATGATTTAGTGTATAGAGTTTAACTTATACACGGAAGATTAAATCATCGGTTGTTATAAGTATAAAGTTTGAGTTTGCAATCTAATGATGGAATTGGACAAACCATCATGGATGATTGTAACACAAAATTAAATATAATTTATCTTGATTATGGGAATGGTTTAATTCCAACTTCTTGTGCTAG
>ML387447.1:0-19446 GCA_005239525.1 Nicotiana knightiana | reverse complement strand
GAGGGCTCGAGGTCGAGCCGTCGAGGAGACTGGATCACTGGAGAGTGGAGAGTGGAGACTGGAGGGGCGACGGGCGACGGGCGACGGCTGACCTCAGGCTCAGTGCTCAGTGCTCACAGCAGTAGGTGACTAGGCGTTAGGAAATAGGAAATTAGGAATTACATTTAGGGTTTCTGACTTTGTGTTTGTTTAAGAATTAGGAGAGTGGAAGGGTTTTTGTCATTTTGTGTTTTTGTTTTTGATATTTAATATATAATATATAATTATATATGGATAAAAATAAATTTTATATTCTTAACGGGTTAACGGATTAGCCGTTAAGAAAATTGAATAATCCGCCCCCAATCCGATAAGCCGTTAATTAAAAAATCCCAATCCGTTCCCCGTCCGTTAAACCGTTAATCCGATACCAGTAAGCCATTAAGCTTCGGTTCGGTTCGGTTCGGTTTTCGGTTTCGGATCGGTTTTGAACACCCCTACTTCCAATCATTCCACGAAACATCTAACAGTAGTATTACTCGATCTGTCTCTCGCCATTGTATCCCTCTATTAAGCCTGAATAAAACTTGAAGGTAAGCTTCAACCCTCTTCAATGACGCGTATGAGGCTTCCTCTTTCATATATATTCTCATGGGATCTGAATATTTCATGATAGTTAATTGCATAATAATTCTAAGAATGTGAAACATAGGAAAATCTTACGTGGGGTTTCATCAAACTTTATGTATTATTAGAGTTTTTAAGATTTTGAGTGGTTTGATGACTTTTTCTTAACTGTTTAGAATTCAATTTGAAATCTGAATTTGTTTTATGCGTTCAAGATTCATGCCAATAAGTGTTTGTTAATTGTGTGATGTTATGTTATTTGCAGAAACCTTGTTGTAGTGTTAGATGGCTAACCGAGCTCCAGTTAAAACCAGCAACTCTGCACTTATTGCTATGATTGCTGATGAGGTATTTACATTAGCTTGAAATTAGCACTTGTTCTTTATATTGTATATGTTTAAAATTCACATAATCTACTTATTTCTTTGTACCAATGACTGAGATTTACTGCCCCAGGGCTTTGGTCTAGTGGTAAGAGCACAACAATTGATGTGTTGGTTAAGCGCACTTCACGAGGGTAGAAAGGGCCGGGCCAAATATCTACCGAGGTTCGAACTGTGCACAACTGGCCCTCGAGAGTTTCTTGGTTGTCAAAAACAAACAAAAGAAAAAAAAAAGACTGAGCTTTATCAGTTCTCATTTTTTTAAGATTAAGACGTCTGAATCTGAATACGCATCGGAATATCAATATAGGGTCGTTTGGTAGGGTGTATAAGAATAGTGCGGAATAAGGTGTATTAGTAATGCATGGTTTAGTAATGCAAGCATTAGTTATGCAGATAGTATTTCTTATCTACTGTTTGGTGTGGTGTATTAAAATTATAATGCATTGCATAATTTTTAAGAAAAATAGTTGTTTACTTAAATGCCCTCCATATTTTCTAGCTTTAAGAGACTTTAAGAATAATTTTGTCTTTAATTATACTAATGCATGCATTAGTAGCCTTGGTATTCCTAATGCCATGGTTTTCTATGCATTACTTATACATAGGATAATACCAAGTATGATGGATATTAGTTATACAAAAGTTGAAAAAATGTACTAAACAAGGTATCAGTAATGCATAGAGCTAATGCTTGCAATATTTTTTCTAATACCTCCTACCAAACGACCCCTATGTGTATTAAGATTAAGACATCTGAATCTGAATATACATATGAATATTAAGATGCGTATGAAGATCTGAATACTAAATGACTAAGATTGTTTGATTTTTAACATCTGAATGTATAAAATTTATTTTTATTTGACAATTAATAAACATAAAATTCAAATGAAATACTAATTAATCTAATATTCTATCAATAAATATATAATTTTTTAAAATATGGCAGTTGCCGATGGTGTGGCTAAAGGTAGTGCTTGTGAATGCCGACTAGAAGCGGTTTGGTGATAATTTGGCTGATGGTGATAGCTCAGGGTAGTATCTAGTGGTGATTGGTAGTGGTGACGATTATTTTTGAGGATGGTGGTGGTGAGTGGTGATAGTTAATAATGACGAGTGGTGGTGGTAGTTGTGATTGAGAAAGGGGTGGTGGGTGGTGGTAGTTTATAATGATGGGCAGTGTCAGCTATGGTTGTTTATAATGATGGAGTGATAGGCAGTGCCAGCTATTGTTCATGTTGAGAATGATGGTGATGGGAGTGGTGGTAGTCGATAATGATGATGGCTATGATTGAGGATGGTGGTGGTGGTGGTGGTTGAGTAGGATAGCGGTGGATGGTATGGTGGTAGTTGATAATGGTAGGCTGTGACGACAGTTAATAATGAATAAGGATGATAACATCTTAACGAAATTAAGTCTTTGTTATAGATCTTAATCATACGGACCTATTCAGATTCATTAAGTGGTTATGAAGTAAGAAAACAGACACACTTAATTAAGATCTGAATAATCAAGATTCTTTAAAATTAAACGCACTTAATGTCTAAAATCTGAATGATTAAGATTCGGACTTTTATTAAGTGCAAACAAATGGGGCTTAGTTGTTTTCTAATAAGACTAATGGAATACATACAGGGTTCACATGTGAAGCTATTTGTGTGGTTGAGCTTTACCCATTTTAAGTATCTACGTTACACATATGGAAACAACATTCTTTTTCAAAAAAATTTATGCAAAATTAAACGTCCCTTTTAGAAAATTTTCTCGGTTGAAGTTTCTCATAAAGTCCATTTACATCATGAAATCCTTGGAACCTTTTGTTAGCATAATGTCAAGGTGAAATCAGTGGATAAACAGCAGAACTTCACGAAGGGGAAGTGCTAGACTAAACAAGTATGTCAATCTACCGCTTAAACCAGATAAATGAATGAAATGTTAAAAGTTGAATTAAAAACACCATTGAAAAGAAAGACTGATGCATGGATCAAGGTACTATAAAATTGTCATGATATCGTCTTCCTAAGAAATACTCATGGACAGGTTGTGCGAATGAGCTGTTGCTTGCTGACTCTTGTTTCTCTTTCTCTAGGATATTTTTTGGCTTGTCAATGATGACTTGTCTTGTAATTTTGGAAGAGTCAAATCTGCGATATGCTTTCTAGCCATGCTAATCTTCTTCTATTATTGCGATATTAGCAGATGTCCCTGAAGGTTAATCAACCAACTGATTAAATGATTAAGGGATAGTTTTACCAGCCAGACTATTGATTCTGTCCAGTTCATAGCCTAAGTGATAAAGGATAGTGGCAAGTTTACATCTTTTTTTGCTTTAGCCTGAACCAGTCGTTCTTTAAGTGGTTAATATCAGCTACTAATATGGTGAATCCGACATAAACAGGCAAATGCAATTTGAAGAAATAGTATGATTTGAATGCACTGCTGGGATCCTGATATATCTCCTCTTGATAGGTTTCCATTTCAGATAGCAAAGATATCTTTACTCGTATCAAGCAATCTCAATATCTTTTGTTTTTCTAATGCAGGATACAATTACTGGATTTTTACTGGCTGGAGTTGGCAATGTTGATTTGAGGAGGAAAACAAATTACCTCATTGTGGATTCAAGTATGTATCGAGTTCAGGCATTGTTCTTTTTACTTTCTCTGCTGTAGCATTCACTTTCTTGCTAAATGACAGTTTCATGATGGACTATAACTTTGCTTGATGATTTGCATTAACAAATTACCCTGAGATTGCAAATATTGTTTACCAAGGACAAAGTCATCCAATACTCATTTCCTATTGCTTTAAATAAAATTTGTTTTTAGTTTTTTGCTAATGTGCTCGGAAACAAAGTGCTCTGATGACAAATGTTCCCTTGTATTCTCTTGCTAACAAGACCTGGTGTGGATAACTGCTTACAACTTCTATGTTACAGCCTCCACTCCTCCACCAAAATAAGATCCATGTTGCGTAGTAGTAACTTGATTGAAGACCATATGCCCTTGTATTTGTGTTAATAAAACTTTGACGTCTGGGATTGGTATGTTCTATTTTCTCTTCCCACGTGTGGGTTAAGCCCATTTGGCTTAGCTGATTTAAAGTAGCTGATAAGCATTAAGTGCTAAAAGCAGTCGTAAAATACAAAATGAAGGGTGAACATAATAAATAAAGGAAGATGTACATTCATTGCGCGACTTGGAAATATTTGTTATCTCGGGGCAAAGCTTGAATATGACGGCAGTAATAAACGCACTATTGTCATATGAAACGTACTCAAGTGGTGCAATAAATGCACAACACTCGATTATTCTTTTGGTCACACATTTTTTGTATTTTCTACTATATTTTCACACCTATAAGTATGTGTATCTTGTAAATCATTTATGTCAGTAAGTTATCACGTTAGGAAGAACACGACTAGTTCTCTCAATTACTCCCTCTCCTATCGAAGATATTTCACAAAATAAACCAAAAAGTTAACCTGAGTATATACTGGCAATTATTTGCCTTCGATTTTCATGGTGTCAGCATTGTGAACAAGGGCTCGGTTAACGGCCAGGGTCTTTTGACCATTAGATCCAAGAGCAGTTACTTATGCAATTAATGCTGAAATTTGTCTATCTAAGCTCCTCCTTGCTAGGGTCTACATTTCATTATCAAAATGGGGGTCATTGCTCTTTTGTGTTTAGTTTGGCTTATGCCTTTGANATATTTGTATATTAATATATAGTCTTCACTAAATTTGTGAAGTCACCCATAATTACAAAAGGAGTGCCCAAAAAGAAAATAAAAACACTTATAATCCTTGGTTTTCTCACAAGAAATCTAGAACATCAAAAATGGATTCATGATCCTCCAAAAACTTTCCTTTACACCAAAAATAGAAAAGAGCTAGACATTTTACCCTTGTCTTCTGGATGTTATTGGATTTGTCTTCAAAACATCTCTGGTTTCTCTCTTCCCAAATTGTCCATCATATGCAGGCTGGGATAATTCTCCATATCTCTTTATAACTAGAAAGGTTGCCCTCTTTATTCCAGCAAGCTAGAACATCAAGAATTTTTCCCGGCATTGCCCATAAAATTCCCCTTAAGCTGATAAAAATTCTCCATATTTGTACAGTGAATTTGCAATGCAAAAAGAGATAACTAATTGTCTCTGCCTCCTCTCCACATAAGTAACATCTAGAGCACAAGTGGAATCTTCTCTTAATTAGATTATCTTTTGTTAGAACCGCTTCTTTTGCTAGTAACCATGTAAAGCAAGCAACCTTATAAGGGATTTTTACTTTCTATATTACATCTTCCATGGCCAACAACCAACATAGTTATTAGACAAGTTGAATTCCTTATAAGCAGACTTAATAGAAAACTTCCCCTGCCTATTCCCTTGCCATACGATGAGATCTTGATTAGAGCTGATTCCACCGAATAGCTCCAAAGTATTGTAAAACTCAATTACTCTGTCAATCTCCCAATCATTTAGAAGTCCTCTGAAGGTAAGATTCCAACCTTGATTTGTCCATGCCTCATCTAATTTGCTTCTTGTTGTTGATTCAAGGTATATATGTCAGGAAAGAGTAGCTTCAAAGGTCATTGGCCTAGCCAATTGTCATCCCACTAAGAAATCTTCATACCATTTCCTTTGAAGGGAGAAAACAGTCATTTTTATTCGCAACATTAACCTAGATGCGTATGTCTGTCTGAGAATCTATACACATCGTATCTGATTATGTACTTCCACCTCTTGGTACAATAATGACCTCTGATAATTCCTTAAACGATACCAGTAAAGTGCATAAAATAGATCCGTTGTTAATATGATTCCTAGACAAAACAGTTGGTGGAGAGGAGGTGTATGAAGGAACTACTTATTTTCATTTGGTTACAAGTATTTCATCTACCTTTATTTTCAATTAGTAGCTCACATATAAACTAGCAGCTGAGGAAAGGATGGACAAATAAAATGTTAGGGTCTTCTTTTGAGTGCTGGAGCTGTACTTTTTATAATGTTATTCAATTATTTTTTAAAGAAAGTAATCTTGATTATTTCTCTTATGGTGTAGAAACAACGGTGAAGCAGATTGAAGATGCTTTTAAGGAATTCACCACAAGAGAAGATATTGCAATCGTGTTAATCAGCCAATATGTAAGTTCTTTGCTAGTTTCCTGTTGTGAGTTTGATTGATTAACAGTTACATGTCCTTTATATCATCAAGAAAGTTATCAACAGTTTGCTGATTATGCCTTCACCTGAAGAAGTGTTCAAGCGCTGCAATGAGTGTTGCGTCATCTGAACTAGTCAACTGCTACTTATGTTATAGAGAATATGGACAGTTGGAATTTGCTTAGTTTGTTGAATGTGAGCCGCAAATTTGATTGATCGAAAACACAGTTCATCTGAAGTACATTATTAGTGGCCCAACATCAAGTGCTCTTGAACCATAGCAAGCCGGGATGAGAGACTTGCATGACTGCCTTATGAAGTGCGATATGCTATTTGGGAAGGCTAAGCTTCCAAGTACAATCTGTCCCTGTGATGGTTCCATCAATTCCTTGTCTAATCTCTAGCTAAAACCAAGGATTCTCAAAAGCAAAGAAATTAATCATTACGAAATACCATATGAAGCCTACTTTATCTATCTCCAATGTCTAACACTAGAAAAGTTTTAAAGTTGGACGGGCAGGAGAACAAAAGTTGGGTAAAAGTTGTAGGGTTAGGAGGAGGTGTAAGAGAGGGAGAGCGAATCCCGGCCTGGGTAGGAAAGAGGAGTTCACCACTTCTGTCCAATTTCAGACTGGTTTAGAAACTAGGCTAAGGGCAAAATATTAATACTGTTTCGTAGGAAAGAAAAACCAGTCAGTCAGTCCCCTTGCAACAGTAAATTCCAGTTACCCTCACCCCTCAATGTTAACTGCTGTTGAATAACTAACTATTTCAGTTTAGTACTTCCCATTTCAAAGGAGTCCTCAATTAGTGTTGTCTGTAGCAGGATACAGTTTGGAATAAGTGATGATATGCTCCTTTTATTCAGTCTACTAACAGATATGAGCTACCTTTTGTATTTTAAAAGGTAGCTAGTGGCACCTTCTTCCTTCTATTTGTAGTTGCACTAAGTAGAACCAGGTTTCGAAAGAGATTAAATCTGCGTCTACCTAATTTTCCCATTCATTGGTCTCTCTTTTTTAGGTTGCCAACATGATAAGATTTTTGGTTGATAGCTACAACAAACCAATTCCAGCCATTCTGGAGATTCCTTCAAAGGACCATCCTTATGATCCTGCCCATGACTCTGTTCTTTCACGAGTAAAGTATCTCTTCTCTACTGAATCAGTGGCATCTGGAAGGCGTTGATGACGGTTTATGTTTCAACATGCCCCAATCATTCAATTCATATCTGAATGTCGTATTCTATGTTACCTTGTGCTCGTAAATTATTCATATTGCAATCTTATGTTATTTTTTACTTTATCTTTTCTGACAACTTGTTGCAAGCAGCTACTCTATGAGAGTGAATAACCTCTTTATAAACAAGTCAGAAGTTGATATGATTATTAATCTTGATGAACAATTTAGCAATGTTTCGTATGTAGTGAATGTCCTTTTGGCTTCTTAAATTTTGTTCCCAGATATACTTATTTTGGCCATTATCTTCACCTTACTCGTAATCTTGAGATCTTTCATCCAGCATTACTGTTTCAAGGAGTAACATTTGCCATGTCTACTTTTGTTCATATTAGCTATCTAGATGATCTCTTCCCATTTGTCCAACCTTGGTGAACTGAGTTAGTACCTGTGTTGGTTGAAGATAGTAGGTATCTTGTAAAATTAATCGAGATGTTTACGAGGTGAAAAATATTATGACGATTCAAGGTTCACAATGTGCACGCCCAATGCAAGACAGTGTTGGCAGGTCGGCTAGTATTTTGATAATATAATGATGTCGTAGCCAAAGTATTGGCACATATTGTTTGCTTTGATCTAGTAAACTTTATATCCGTTGGACTAAGCCACATTGAGCCAAAAAGGGCCCCTACTACTATTTGATCTTGTTCTCTTGTCAAATATAGCGCAAGACTTTCCCTCTTTTCCTGCGGTGAAGTCTTATATCGGGTGATGTGCAAATAACCATTAAGAGCACATGTGTTTACTTTAAAGCCAGTGTTTTAAATGTCTTTAGTCTTTAGCCACTGGTGTAATAAATGTTTACCTGACTGGACGGAAATACCCTTCTGCTATAACTTATACCTACGCTTTTATTAACGATCAGCAGCAGCAGTAGCACGTAACTAACTTCAGCAGCAGAGACTGTGATCGCCGAATTTCAAGCTATAGAATTGCAGAAGCTTCTCTTCCGATTTGAAACTATAGAATTTAACTTTCTCGTCCAAAAATTGATATAAATTTACAGTAAGTTATGCTTTTGTGTCTTTCTATTGATTTTTATTTTGTTACTAGGAATTTGATTATTTTTTTTTAATTTCTGGATTGATAAGAATAAGGACATCGCGTCCTGTGATAATTCTACAAAAATTAAGCACATAATGTTAAGGATTTGGTGTCCTTCACATGACAGTTGTTACTAATATTAAGGACATAGTGTCCTGATTTTGCAAATTGAATTGAAAAAGTTAAGGACACAATGTCCTTAACTTTTTTGTTGTTGTTCTGAATATTAAGGACATAATGTCATAGTTTTGCAAATTATTTTGAAAAAGTTAAGGACACTTGGTCCGGAAGTTTGAGTTTCAAGTTGAAAAGTTAAGGATACTTGGTCCTGAAGTTTGAGTTTCAAGTTAAAAAGTTAAGAACACTTGGTCCTGAAGTTTGAGTTTTAAGTTGAAAAATTAAGGACACTTGGTCCTGAACTTTGACTTACATGTTCAAAATTTAAGGACACTTGGTCCTTAACTTAGGGTTACAAGTTAAAAAGTTAATGACAGGCAGTCATTAACTTCAAGTTTCAAGTTCAAAAGTTAAGGACACTTGGTCCTTAACTTTGAATTCCAAGTTCAAAAATTAAGGACACTTGGTCCTTAACTTACAGTTCAAAGTCATAACTTAAGACACTTGGTCCTGAACTTACAGTTCCAAGTTCATAACTTAAGGACACTTGGTCCTGAACTTTAAGTTCCAAGTTCATAAGTTAAGGACACTTGGTCCTTAACTTTGAATTCCAAGTTCAAAAGCTAAGGACACTTGGTCCTGAACTTACAGTACATGTTCTTAATTATAGAAGGATTGCTCTATAAAATATGTCCTGAGTTTCCCATTCTCTTGACTTGCAGGATGGAAACAATATGCATTATAGTTGCTTTTAATGGTAGATGGACTGAAGACTATAAGAATCTTGATCATTAAACAAAGCTTGTTCTAGTACCTGGGGCAATTCGGTTTGAAGATTTCATTAAACATATCTTTGAAGTTATTGAATTGGGTAGAGATAAGTTTGAAGCAGTTATATGGTTTGATATCAACCTGGGAACAAGCAAGGGAATGCTTGTATCCAAAGATTTAGATCCTCACACATGTATAGAGTTACTAAAAAGTCATTCATTCTTCAAAGGTTGTCATTTCATTGTTGATATTTCGGAAAGAGTTTTTGGATCAACAAGCACCTTTGAACGTGTCAACAGAGAAACTCAACATGGCAATCAAAACAAATGCCAACAGATAATGAAAATAGATATGGTTGAAGCTCAACCAATAACTGAAGAGGTGCTTCAAACATTTGATTCTATTCAAGGAGAAGGACAAAGCATAATAGAGATTGACAACGAACAAGCTTTGGATATTCAAGTCTTAGAGAGTGCATCGGTAATCGAAGAAATTGCTGAAAAAATCTCTAATCAACTAACTAGACGAAGGTCAAATTTGAAACAAAAAGAATCTTCAACTATGTTATTAAGAGAAATGCTTCGTTGGATGAAATAAAAGTGGGATCAATATTTGACAAAGAAGAGTATAATTAATTATTTTTCAAATATAGCAATTAAAGGACATTTTGAATTCAAGATTGTTAGATCAAGCTCAACAAGATATTCGTTGAAATACAATGATGATAGGTGTGGGTGGTGTGTGCGTGCTTTCAGAATTAAAGATTCAATACTGTTCAAGATAGTAAAGATTGAGAAAAATTATGACTGCTCTGTTAACACTATGAAAGATGATCAAAGGCATGCAACTTCAAAGTTGATTAGTGGTTACATTATCAACAATCTTCGAGACCCAAGGTTTGAAGTTACACCAGCTTTTGTCATGGCAGAAACGCAAAAATTGCATGGACTAAACATTTTGGGTATCACAAGGTGTGGCGTGCTATTCAACGTGCTTCCGCTTTAATAAGAGGAACTCGTAAAGAGAATTATGAATTATTGTCTTCATACTTGTATATGATGAGAAGTAAAAACTCGGGAACATATACTAACATAAAGATAGACGACAACAACAGGTAAACAATCAAAAAAGAGTTTATTGGTCTGTTTTATAAACTTTAGGACATGTTGTATTTAACCAGTTAAAAAGTTAAGGACATGTTGTCCATAACTTTCATGTGTGCAGTCAAAAAGTGAAGGACACTTGGTCCTTAACTTAGAATTGCAAGTTAAAAAATTAAGAACATGGTGACCTTAACTTTTGACCTTGTTAGTCTAAGTTAAGGACTCCATGTCCTTAACTTTTTAGCTTGTAAATCTAAGTTAAGGATTGCATGTCCTTAACTTTATAACTTGTCACTCTAAGTTAAGGACTACCTGTCCTCAACTTTTGACCTTGTTAGTCTAACTTCAGGACTACCTGTCTTTAACTTTTGAGCTTGTAACCTGAAGTTCAGGACTACCTGTCCATAACTTTTGACCTTGTTAGTCTAAGTTAAGGACTCTATGTCCTTAACTTTTGAGCTTGTAAATTTAAGTTAAGGACTGTATGTCCTTAACTTTATAACTTGTACTCTAAGTTAAGGATTGCCTGTCCTTAACTTTTGACCTTGTTAGTCTAACTTCAGGACTACTTGTCCTTAACTTTTGGCCTTGTAACCTGAAGTTCAGGATTACCTGTCCTTAATTTTTTACCTTGTTAGTCTAAGTTAAGGACTGCATGTCCTTAATTTTTGAGCTTGTAACCTGAAGTTCAGGACTACCTGTCCTTAACTTTTGACCTTATTAGTCTAAGTTAAGGACTCCATGTCCTTAACTCTTGAGATTGTAAATCTAAGTTAAGGACTACATGTCCTTAACTTTATAACTTGTAACTCTAAGTTAAGGACTGCCTGTCCTTAACTTTTGACCTTGTTAGTCTAAGTTAAGGACTCCATGTCCTTCACTTTTGAGCTTGTAAATCTAAGTTAAGGACTGCATGTCCTTAACTTTATAACTGGTAACTCTAAGTTAAAGACTGCATGTCCTTAACTTTATAACTTGTAACTCTAAGTTAAAGACTGCCTGTCCTTAAATTTTTACCTTGTTAGTCTAACTTCAGGACTACTTGTCCTTAACTTTTGGCCTTGTAACATGAAGTTCAGGACTACCTGTCCTTAACTTCTGTTAACCTTCTTTTATACTGTATTGTCAGGTTTCTTTATCTGTTTTATGCATATGGATCATCAATATCTGGTTGGAATCATTGTAGACCAGTGATTGCTATTGATGCAACTTTTTTGAAGTCAAAATTTCGTGGTGTTTTAATGATTTCAGTTTCAAAGGATGCAAATAACTAAATTTTCCCACTAGCCTTTGGAATAGCATAATATGAAAATAACAATTCCTATGAGTGGTACTTTAGTGAGCTTCGCAACGCAATTGGGAGCCGTGAGAATTTAATTTTTTTATCAGACAGGCATCAATCTATTGCATATGCCATCGCAAAGGTATATCCTGAAAGCCACCATGGAATTTGTATGTATCATTTGGAATAGAACCTAAAGCGAAGGAAAGTGAAAAGTGAGGTCATAAAACTTTTTCAAAGTGCTGCAAGAGTATACATGCGCAAAGAATTTGATATTTACATGTCAGATATAGCAAAAGTAGATAAGAAGACTTATGACTACTTGATGGAAGAACCATCGGAAAGGTGGGCATGTTCTTGTAGTCTACGACGAAGATATGACATGCTCACAACAAACATAGTTGAGTCAATGAATTATGTCCTATTAGAAGCAAGGGAGCTGCCTATATTAAGAATGATGGATTTTATTCAAGTGAAGCTACAACGTTGGTTTTATGAAAGAAGAAATGAAGCGGAAGAAACATTTTATGATGTTTCTTATTGGGTAGAAGAGGAATTGAAGAAAAAGATAGATTTAGCATTTAGTTTGAATGTAAGTATTATGTTCTATGTTTAGGTTATTATTTTAATATAATTTAACATAATGTACTAACTTATAATTTCTCAACATTGAAGGTCTTCCCCGTTGATTCATGGCGTTCTAGAGTTGAAGAAGAAGGAATTACTTTCTTGGTGGACTTAAACAAAAAAACATGTGATTGTTTTCAGTTTCAGTTTGATGAATTACCATGCATAGAGGCAATTGTAGCTATCAAGAAGAGAAACATCAAGAAGTCTAACTTTTGCTCGCACTGGTACTTAAAGGAACCTTGGCTGAAAACATATGAAAGACAAATACATCCTGTAGGACATACTGATTCTTGGATTGTACCAGAGAGTGTTAAGTCACAAATTGTTAAACCTCCAGATTTCAAAGTGCCACCAGGTAGAAGGCAGAAGAAAAAGCATATTCCAGCTACCGAGTCATCAAAAATAACATTCAAATGTTGTCGTTGCAGAAGAATTTGTCATAATAGAAAAACTTGTATATATTCTCCGGAGATCCATCCATTTTCAAGAAAGCATAGAGAATAGTAGATATATCCACTTATGTTTATCGATTCTTTTAAGTTTTTGCTATAAATTGGATTCATTTAGATTATTCTTATTTGAGCAAATGTCTGAATTTTCAAAATTTCTTTCTGCTTACGTTCTTTATGTTTCTTTTGAGTTCAAAAGCTAAGGACAGACAGTCCTTAACTTTGACTTACAGGTTCAAAAGTTAAGGACAGACAATCCTTAACTTTGACTTACAAGTTCAAAAGTTAAGGACATGCACTCCTTAAGTTTGAGTTCAAAGTTCAAA
The DNA here is from genome assembly GCA_005239525.1 of Nicotiana knightiana. Classification (NCBI taxonomy): domain Eukaryota; kingdom Viridiplantae; phylum Streptophyta; class Magnoliopsida; order Solanales; family Solanaceae; genus Nicotiana; species Nicotiana knightiana. The sequence continues at coordinate 6,323 of ML387447.1, read as the reverse complement.
AGTTAAGGACAAGCAGTCCTTAAGTTTGAGTTCAAAGTTCAAAAGTTAAGGATAGGCAGTCCTTAACTTTGGCTTACAAGTTCAATAGTTAAGGACAGACAGTCCTTAAGTTTGAGTTCAAAGTTCAAAAGTAAAGAACAGGCAGTCCTTAACTTTGACTTACAAGTTCAAAAGTTAAGGACAGACAGTCCTTAAGTTTGAGTTCAAAGTTCAAAAGTTAAGGGCGGGAAATCCTTAAATTTGACTTACAAGTTCAAAAGTTAAGGAGTTGGTCCTTAACTTACAGTTCCAAGTACAAAAAATAAGGACACTTGGTCCTGAAGTTTGAGTTCCAAGTTCAAAAGTTAAAGATTCAATTTCAAAAGTTGAGGACACTTGGTCCTGAACTTAGACTTTTAAGTTCAAAAGTTAAGGACACTTGGCCCTGAAGTTTGAGTTTCAAGTTCAAAATTTAATGACACTTGGTCTTGAAGTTTGAGTTTTATGTTCAAAAGTTAAGGACACATAGTCCAGAACTTTGACTTACAAGTTCAAAAGTTAAGGACAATTGGTCATTAACTTTGAATTTGAAGTTCAATTACACTTGGTCCTGAACTAACACTTACAAGCTCAATACACTTAATTTAGGGATTGCAAATGGACAAATCAATGCTTGACAGAAACAAAGAAATTATTAACATGATGCCTTCATATTACTTCTGAAATTATAATTTTGCATAGCTGTGACAAAAAATTATGCTATGCAAACAAAATAAAAGTGCATTTTGAGGAATTTACAAGATATTTCGGAATTCATATGGATTCTTTACAGCAATTTTATACAAAAACTCAACTACAACTAACTTTCTTTACAACTAAACTACATCTCCTTCGGACAACAAGTTTTATTTTCACTATCATAGTCGTCGCCAACATTTTCTGGTTGTGTATCATAACCAGAATTTCTTTTCCACTCTCCATGTGCCCAAAGATTTACTGCAAGTTCTTTTCTAAAGTCTTTTATGTCTTCAGGTTGGAATTTCTCCACATCATTTCCCATCATCAACAACTCCACATACTTGATTAGGAATGCACCACAATCAGTCCTGAGAAAAATATAAGATATGAAGTCAATTAAACAATAAATCTAAAGTACATATAAATTATATAACAAATAACAACACGTACGATCCAGTTTGGTGTGGTGATTTTTTCCACTGAATATCAAATTTGTTGAATGCATTTTCAAAAGACTTGTGATTTTTCTCAAACTGTGAGAACTTTAGCAAGTTGGGGATCACGCGTGTATACATTTCAATGTGATTCATTACTGCCTCATATGGTTCACTATATATGAAATCATACACATCAATATTTTTCTCATTCAAGTTCAATACCCCCAAAAGAAAATGTGTCACAACATTATCATCTTCTGAAGGAAGTCGACATGAAAAAAAGATTTTGTCAACCTCTGTCCAAGCAATTCCACATTTACGATTGTCACCCCACACATATGGTGTCAGAACCAATTGATTATCACCACGCCAAAACCCATCTGTAACATCTTCATTGAATTCCTTATATATCTCTAGCATATAGTTATCAAAAACTATATTTGTAGTTGTGCAACAAAAAGGATGGTTGTGAGGATGGTAGCATTCCTTCTTTCTCAGATAATATAGGGCAATGTCAATATGTTTCATAAAAAGGCAAAAAATAAAACAAATCCATCAGTCATAAAATAATTAAAAAACAATAAATTAAGAATAAAGAAATAAATGCCTTGAGAATTATCAAACCTTATCATCAAGTACAAAGTTACTAGCTGAAAGCTCAAGGAAGAACATTTTGCTACTGATTTTTTGATGATACAATTTGTATGGATTCTTTCTCACACCATTATCATCAGCATATATATCAGTTTATCCCTTGAAAATTTTGAAAATATCAAAGTTAGAAGTTAGTCCTCATTTCCTAATTAAGAACATCTAGTCCTGAACTTAGACTTTCAAGTTAAAAATTAATGACATTTGGTCCTGAAATTTGAGTTTCAAGTTCAAAAGTTAAGGACACTTGGTCCTGAAGTTTGAGTTTCAAGTTCAAAAGTTAAGGACACATGGTCCTGAACTTAGACTTACAAGTTCAAAAGTTCAGGACACTTTGTCATGAACTTAGACTAACAAGTATAAAAGTTAAGGACAGGCAGTCCTTAACTTATAGTTCCAACTTCAAAAGTTGAGGACACTTGGTCCTGAATTTAGACTTTTAAGTTCAAAAGTTAAGGACACTTGGTCCTGAAGTTTGAGTTTCAATTTGAAATGTTAAGGACACTTGGTCCTGAACTTCAAGTTTTAAGTCTAAAAGTTAAGGACACTTGGTCCTGAACTTCAAGTTTCAAGTTCAAAAGTAAAGCACACATGGTCCTGAACTTAGACTTTCAAGTTCAAAAGTTCAGGATAGATGGTCCTGAACTTAGACTTACAAGTTCAAAAGTTAAGGACACATGGTCCTGAACTTTGACTTACAAGTTCAAAAGTTCATGACACTTTGTCCTGAACTTTGAATTCCAAGTTGAAAAGTTAAGGACACTTGGTCCTTAACTTTGATTTCCAAATTCAAAAGTTTAGGACACTTGGTCCTAAACTTAGACTTACAATCACAGAAGTTAAGGACACTTAACTTTAGGAATTTCAGTATCAATACACTTAGTCCTAAATTTAAAATTACAAGTTAAGGACACGAATTTAAGCAATTAAATAATAATGAAATACATTAAGGGACTTACGATTTTTTTCGACCTTTCCTTTTCTCCTTACCCAACCACTCAATGAATTTCTTCAATAATTTGCATCATCTTTGGCATAATAAAAAATACATGTACGAGTATATTTTGATTTTTTCCAGCCCGAATTCTTGGAGTATTTTCATTGTGTGCCATCAATGTTCATGTTTTTCTTTCCTGTTCAAAAGGAGATTTCAACTGCCAACTAAGCTTCTTATTTCAATATAACCAATACTATCTCTCTTCCTTTTCCTAGTATATTGGTTAAGAGCTTCCATCTTTGTTTTGCTATGCAGACAACACTATATATATATACACATTAGTTTGCTGCAAGTCGTCAAATGAAGAGACAAAAACTAAGAACATTATTTTTGAAATGTACAGGCAGTTTCAATTATGAATATAATATTTAGGACACAATCAATATCTGTCTTGTTCACACTGCCTTTTTGTATTTTTTCAACAGATAATTGAGCTGACATATTGGTTGCATTTTCTTTATCTTCCAACCGCACTTTTTTTTTTATCTTGCAATTGTTCTCCATGTTCTTCAATTGCAAGTTCACAAGATTCTACAAAATATTTACAAGAGCTAACGCAATTTGTACTTGTTACTAATCTTTGATTAAAACAAATATGTATCAAATTAAAAAAAATACTGTCTAACCTTTTGCAACTGTCAAGATCATCCCAGTTAAATCATTATCTTCACACGCATTTTTTGGCTTCCAATATTGTCGGTAAGAGAGCGAGGTGTAGAGAGATCACATGTTCCATCTATGAATTTGGAAACAATCTCACTTATGCTTGTTCCTTAGGTATTTTCTAAGTCTTGAGATTGTACTCCACTTCTCTCTTGATACTCCACTCCATCTTCTTCCCTTGCAGCTTCAAAAGATTCTGTAACATTTACAATTAATACCCATTCTAATCTAACCTTGATCGACACAATTTTGAACTCCAAATTTCTCTTTATATGAGAGAGGTGTTGACATATCATATGTTCCTTATATACATTTGCATACAATCTCAATGACACTTGTTCCCAATGGACTTTCTAAATCCTGAGATTGCACTCCACATTTACAAATTTTTTCTGTTACTCCTGTCTCTTTTGGATTTTTCTGATCTTGACATTGTACTACATCTTGAACTTCCACTCTATTAATAGATTCTACATATATTTGTAATCTCAAAAAGGTATATATGTATTACGTTATTGAATATAAATTTCAATGATAAAAAATTCAAAATCTATATCTAACCTTTCCTAATTTCAGTGCCAATCAGTTTCATCATCTAGATGTGCATCTCTATAATCGCTTTCATACTGAACTTCTGCATGCACATCTGTATCATCACATTCATCACCACCTGCATCTTTGTTAATTGTAACAGTAGGTTTTGTACCATCACAATTATCATCAATTCCATCTTTAGTAATTGGAACACTAGATTCTCACTCTATGTTCCTTTCATCAGGTTTCACAAAAATCTTCAACAAAGTATCAATCTTTGATCCTAGACTTTTCTTTAAATTCTGTGAAAGAAACTAAGTTATAAAGTTAAGGACATGTAGTCCTAAACTTCAAGTTTCAAGTTAAAAAGTTAAAGACAGGTAGTCCTAAACCTCAAGTCACAAGTAAAAAAGTTAAGGACAGGAAGTCCTTAACTTAGAATAACAAGTTCAAAAGTTAAGGACACTTGGTCTTAAACTTCAAGTTTCAAGTTCAAAAGTTAAGGACATGCAGTCCTTAACTTTGAATTCCAAGTTAAAAAGTTAAGGACAATAGGTCCTGAACTTCAAGATTCAAATTGAAAAGTTAAGGACACTTGGTCCTGAACTTCAAGTTTCAAGTTCAAAAGTTAAGGACATTTGGTCCTGAACTTCAAGTTTCAAGTTCAAAAGTTCAGGACAGATGGTCCTAAACTTAGACTTACAAGTAAAAAAGTTAAGGACAGGCAGTCCTTATCTTTGAGTTACAAGTTTAAAGTTAAGGACACAAGGTCCTGAACTTAGACTAACTGAAATTAATGATATTACCTTGATATCATTTTGAATCATTTTTTTCTGATACAGATATTTTTTTATTTATTCTAGTAACTTCATCTTGCAGATCCTTTTTAAACTTCTTTGATAATCTTTTAATCAAAAACCATAAAAAAAAGTCTCTTAAGCAAAAAATAATCAAATAAAAAAACTAATGTTATTCAAAGACAGAAAACCTACTTTAACAATTTCCTTAAGCATGGCTTCATCAAATTGTATGGAAGAAGGCATTGAGATTTGACCTTGAGAAATTGGCTCATGCACACTAACAAGCTCTGCATCTTCTTCACAAGAAACAAATGTTGTCACCTCGATCAAATTATACACCTATTATATAAAAAAAAATATAAGTTTTCAGAACTAAAACGCATAAAAAAAAATAGCTAGTAATTAGATTAACTTACATTTTCATTATGAAAGTATTTTTTACACAGAGAATCATATTGTGGAGATTTCATATCTGAATAATATAACATCCGAGGAAAACCACATTCTCGAAAGTTCACAAATTGTTTTTTCTGGATAATAGGCAATACTTCCATAATCCAAACACAAAAAAGCAAAAGGAAAGCCAAGTATAGTGTAGCTATCCTTGTCTTTATCTTTGTCTTTCTCTTTCTCATTCTCATTGGGCTTCAAACAACTCTTCAATAATTTTAATAATGTTTCATAACAAAGAGAGCCTCAGTTGAAAGAAGAGCAGAGTTCATCATCATCTACAATTTTCATTATCTGCTCAGACACATTCCTATTCGTCCGCTTCCCCATCAAACAGATTTGATAAAATAAATTTTTGTCAACTTCACAACATCATCATCGCTACCTACAAATGATGCAGTTGTACCATCTGGGTGACTAGTAGTAATATTAAACAAATCACCTAACTCAACTCTATCCTTTCCGGAGAAATAGACTCTCGAAAGCCTATTCTCTTTTTCATGCAAACCTTTGATGTCCAGTAAAGAATAACAGTTCAAACCAGTACTTATATGAAATGCTTCACGTGTAAACTTAATTTCATGGTCAAAAACCTTGGATGTCATCGAATTAGGGTCATTATTTACAATTTCTGAAAGCAATACACAGTGAATAAGTTTACCACAGAACTTCACACTTTGTAATCAGAAAAAGTTTCCGAAAATACCATCCCTCAATTTCTTCCACTGCCTGTTCGACAAAAAACTTTTTATTGTTTCCTTATACTGTAAATCTCCTTTCTAAAAACTCATTAAATTACGTCAAACATCAAACTCGAACACACGATATCCTTCCTAGCACACTACAAAGAAGGAAAAAGAACATAAAAGAGTAGGACTAAAAAATTAGGACTTACAGTTACAAGTTGAAAACTTCAGGGCACTTGGTCCTGAACTTCAAGTTTCAAGTTAAAAAGTTAAGGGCAGGCAGTCCTTAACTTAAAGTTTCAAGTTCAAAAGTTAAGGACAATGGGTCCTTGATGAGTGGCTAGAATTCATGATTTTAAGCATTATATACCTTGCATTTTATGAGCTT